>QGSO01000234.1:452664-514014 GCA_011037825.1 Carya cathayensis | reverse complement strand
TTCTTTAAGCACTTATAACCTTTTTTTCCTTCATTGATTTGGTAAGATTTTTTTTCTCACCTTTAACTACGTTTGCACCACTAAAAATACTGTCCCTTGTCATTATAATTAAGTTATTATGCCTATTCTGTTGTATTTACATTATTTTGTGCACAGATTTAATTTTTTTAATGATTGCGCTTGCATCAGGCTGCAAAGATTGTTAAACAAGTATACTCTGTACTCCCTGTCTATGACAAGATAGTTCCTGCTCTTCTTAGTGGTGGTGTATGGAATCTTCCAAAGACATGTAACTTTACACCTGGTGTCCCACTTGGACCTATGCTAGCAAAGCCAACCAAGGGGGTATCTGAGATTGTAAATAAGTTTCAGGATATGGAATTTACCTGTGAATACAAATACGATGGAGAACGTGCCCAGGTGATAATGCCTAGTGAAACAACTAACTGCAACTTTATGCTGTCAAAATGGTATATAGTGTGTTATAGCTTAACTCTTTGGCACAGATCCATTACATGGACAATGGTTCAGTGGAGATATATAGTCGAAATGCTGAGCGAAACACTGGAAAGTTTCCTGACGTTGTCATTGCAATTTCAAGGTAGATTTCTATTGTTGGCAGTATTTCCTGTTGGGTAAGTTGAATGTATGTTTGAATAGTATCGTCAGCAATCTCCATAGAATATCACCACTTTGATCTGGGTTGCATATTTTTTTTGTCTGCTGAGAAAATCTCATGGGTAAATAGAACCTGTTGTTACAATAGAATGTCAAACTAGTGTGGGAGCTTTTTGTTCTATCACTTTATCCAGGGGCAGAAATAGGCTAATGTCAAAATTTGAAAAGCTCCCTTAAGTTCATATTTACAGGGTATTTTTATAGATTCTAAAAATTAACTTTTACCCCCTCCAAAAATTCTACTTCCACCCAACTAATCATTTTTGAAGTTCTTTTTTCAAGTTTATGTCACATGCTGGCCTTGGGTCTGCAAATTAACGTCATAAGAGTTAGCACTTAGCAGTGGTTACCAGTCATTTTATTAGGATGTTCTTAGGAGTTTTCTGGGCTAAAGCACTGCATTTTGTGTATTTTCAGTGTCAGGTCTCTTCTTGTTTTGTTCTAAATGATAATCCATAATCCTGTACTTCTTTAGTTCTGTTTTATACTAATGGTTTCATCCTGATCTTCTGATAGGATTTTTGTACCTTATAGTTACAATTTTGCTGAAACCAAATGTGGTTTGTATCAAATAGTGTAAAACGTAGGTCTGAAGTCTGATCACCTATGTTGGATTCCTCAATTCATCTTAAGGACTAAAGAAGGTTGTCATATTTCTGAAACAAATTTAACCTTTCTTTGAGATTTATTTTTGTATTTCTAGTTTGCAACTACTAAAGTCGTCTAGTAAATAGTGTCATTTTTAGTTGTTGCTAATCTTACTGTCAGTATGCAGGTTAAAGAAGCCATCTATCCAATCATTTGTTCTGGATTGTGAACTTGTTGCCTACGACCGTGAAAAACAGAAAATTCTGCCTTTCCAGGTAAATTGTTTTCACATTTAGTTGAGGCATATCATTCTTTACATATGGAATAATTCTGCATTAATCAGGAAACCGGATTCTTTATGAATCACTGTTGAGCATGGGAAATAAATACTTCGTAAAAATACTTTATTTTAAAAAATAAACAAAAAACCCCTAGGGGTTGGCTCAAGTGGTAAAGCCTTGGTCTAAGGTTCGAATTCTACTAGGTATAAACAATCTCTTGGGGCCATTGGACTTGGAGATTTTCCCTTGAAATTACCCGAGGTGCACTTGTGGGAAACTCCTTGCCAAAAACCTGTGCACCCTCGGGATTAGTCAGGATGCTGTTCCTTGACACTCGGTGTCAATAAAAAAATAAAAAATAAAAGGTATGTACAAAGTGGTCTGTAAGAGAGGAAACATCTGGAACTCTAATTTAGGTTAGATAGCCCATGAAGAAGTGGGATCAATCTATTAAGGGTTATCCACATAACTTCGTCAAGGCAGAGACATGGTGACTCCATTTAGGAAGATGCACTTTAGGAAACTGCCTTGAATATTTTTAATTTTTTATATCTAAAAAAATCTTTATATGTTGGCGTATAACTGCCTTGAATTTGTACTAATCTTAGAAGACCCAATAAAATAGAGGAAAGGGCTATGCGTAATAATTTCATTCATTCTATTAGAAGGTTTCTTAAGTTTCACTTGTCAAAAGGGAAAAAAAGGAAAGATTTTATTTTGTTTTATATGCCATTTTTGTATATTAGATAGTTGCAATGAACGATATGAACGTGAGAAAGGGGAAAAGATATCGGGATTGGTATGTCTTTCATCCTACCCTATTGGGTTAGTTTTTGGACTAGTCAAAGTACAAGTTTTAGTCCTTTAAGGGTTCTCTCTTCTCTCTCCGCCTCTCAAACCTGTTCCAATGAGTTAGTATGGTTTGTTCCCGGGATTCCTTTCATTTCATCTTCAAGTTAGCTTGCTAAACAGATTATTATTATTTTTCCCTTTTGAGTTGGTTACGCATTGGAGCTTCGGAAAGAGGAGGGGTATTTGTGTTATGCATAGTGGACAGGAGCAAGAGCGCAACCTGAACAATTTCACCAGGGCCAAAAATGCTTCTGGCCTTTTATGATTTTTCAACATTTAATGTGTCAATGGAGTTAATACTGCAAATGGTGGCAGAAGAGTATCAAAGGTCCACTAGTGCAGAAGAGTATCAAAGCTCCACTAGTGCAGAGCCTGAGCAGGACAAAGGGGGTGAATTCTTGGACTTTGGCTTCTTGAGAGACGTTGCTTTTAAAAAAGGGTGGGTAGGTGTATAGTGAGATTGGACTCCAGGCCCACACGGCCTAACTAGTGGGGCAAGCCTATCAGAGACCTTCTTACAATGAGATGTAGAAAACGATGCTGGGAAGATTGTCTTCAAAGCTTTTACAAAAAAAAGTCTTTAAAGGCTTGTGTCCATACCATGCATTGTACCAAAATCTGATTTTAGACTCAAAACTCACCTCATAGTTGCCAAAATAAGAGAAATCTTACCCAACCCTTCTAATGTTATTCATTGCCCCAACACTAAAAGGCCAACTAGCCTCATTTGAACACCTGCCCCCACATGGTACCATACTTAACATCCACCACCAATTGTGACAAAGCCTCTCTCTCTCTCCCTCTCTCTCTCTCTCCCTGTTTTTGTAGTTTAATTCCATAACTGATTGCCAAAAGATTTTGTGAAACAAAAGCAAATTTCTTATCTTCAAACATCCTGATGAAATGGGTTCAAATCATACACCACTTAACTAGGTCGAACTTGAACTCATTGCCAACTCAGCCCCACAAGAAGTATTGTTAAAGTTTTCCAAGATGTTGAGCTACACCACTAGGCGATATTCCATCCTCTCCAAATGTCAGCCCGACTTGATTATAGCTTGAATGGCACCCCTAACGGGAGACTCATGCTTCATGGAAAAGATGATAACCCTACAATAAAAATACTGGTAAAACCTCTAATACTATCCACTACTTCCATTGATACCGATGCTGACTTGGCCGAATTGATTTTCAGCCTTGTAATGGCCT
The DNA here is from genome assembly GCA_011037825.1 of Carya cathayensis. Taxonomy (NCBI): domain Eukaryota; kingdom Viridiplantae; phylum Streptophyta; class Magnoliopsida; order Fagales; family Juglandaceae; genus Carya; species Carya cathayensis. The sequence continues at coordinate 510,406 of QGSO01000234.1, read as the reverse complement.
CAAAGCAAAGGAAATACGTCACAAATGACAAAGGCAATTCTAGATAGCCTCACAAAAGAGTCATCTGCGAGAGGCGATGAAGCAGAATAAGCCCTTCATCATTTCCAGTCTCAATCAGAAAACTTGATAGCAGCCCTGAATTCATAGCAGCTGACAGCATTTCGCTCCTGCATTATCACTAGATACATGTTAGATCAGCACATGATCACAAGGTGGAATTGTTCTCTTTTTTTTAACAAGCTGGATTCTTTTGTGTTGGTGTTGACAAAGTCCGTTGAGTAAAAAAAGACAGACCTTCTAGGTCAAGTCTTTCTCCACTGCACTAATCCTTAACGTCTTCGTTACTTGGAAGAGTCTTTAATTTAATAAGGCGCCTTTGAGGGTACTTCTTTTGCTTGGATAATAGCTTTAGGAAAACAGGCACATTGTAGAATTGAAGTGGTGTTGTATGTGTAAGCAGAGTGGAGAAAGCATTGATAATCATTTGCTTCATTGTGAGGTGGCTAGGGATTTGTTGGCTTTTGATACTCAGTACTTTTTGTATTGTGTGGTCATGCCCCAACGGGTGGAACAGTTGTTTGCTTGTTGGTGAAATACTTTCGGCAGTCATAGAAATATAAAAGTTTTGAGGATTGTTCCATTGTGCTTAATGTGTTATATTTGGCAGCAATGTTATGCCTACGCATTTGAGATAGCAAGAGGAAGATCTCATAGTTAAAAGCCTCAATATTTAACTCCCTTTATGTTTGGATGGCTGTACAAGATAGCTCCCAGTTCTCATGCTATATAGCTTTCAATGATTTTATTTTCTTCTCAATAGTTGGATGTATCCTTTTGTATGCTTCTTATTTACTTGGGTTGTGTCATACTGGACTTTGAATAAAATTGCATTATTTATTAAAAGGATGGTTTCATAAAAGCGCTTTTATATTTGCAATTGGGATTTACCAATTACTCTCTAGTCTGTTATATAAAATGTCCTTCTTTCTGTTTGCCTTATTCTATTGTTCAGGACCATTTATTTACCTGTTCTAGTTTTCTATCATTGTAAAGGGAACAACAATTTAAACTTTTGAAGAGCTCTTTTTATTGGTTTCTTCTTTGTTTATAAATGCCTTATAGATGACCTGTCCCATTTAGTTGACACTTGGCTTTATCCACATTGGTGAAGAGATTCTTATGAATGAATATTATGGCAGGTCCTCAGCACTCGAGCTCGTAAAAATGTTGCTGTGAGTGATATCAAGGTTGATGTTTGCATTTTTGCTTTTGACATGTTGTATCTTAATGGCCAACCGCTTCTTCAGGAAGAACTTAAAGTTCGTAGGGAGGTATGACTTGTACATTTTACCAAGCCAAGTTTCATTTCTTTCTTTTTTGCTTCCCGTTTAACTTTAGTATCTTTTTTTCTTGGTGTGTTATCTTGTGGTCAATTTTGGCACTTTTTATAGTAACAGTTTTCAGTTCCAAGGGTTCTGCATGTGATAGTTTTTCTTCACAAATACCGATTTTATCATGCTCATAATCTTAATTTTTAATTTATATGTGAATAACATAAACTTTTTTAAAATATGATAAGAACATTTTGATGCTGTCTAAAGTATGCATAAGGTTATCTTTCCTGCTTGATGCCTGTTGGCTAAAGTCTTTTTCAAGATATGATATTGTGCATGATATTTTTTGTTCGTTATAAAATTAGTACAAGTCTGCAAGAGATGACTTGATGGAGCCATCCTCATCACTAGTCCAGCATTGAGGATATTGGAGGTCAAGTAGATGTTTTTGACTATTTCTGTCATACGGACTTGTGGCTTCTAGTGATTACCTAATTAATGCGGTTGCATGACAGTGCAGTTGTGCAAGCAACATCATTCAGGAAGACAAATATAAAGTCTTAACCATATTTCTGTGCATGCATAGTTTTTATATGTTCCTGTTAATTTTTCCCTTTGGTCTTGTTCTATCTCACAAAGTGGAGTCTGACCATTGTAATATGATCTTGCCTGTGTGCCTCTCATTATGCAGCACCTTTACAACTCTTTTGCGGAAGAGCACGGATTTTTCCAGTTTGCAACTGCAATAATATCTAATGATCTTGAGGAAATACAGAAATTTCTTGACACTGCTGTTGATTCAAGGTACTCATTTCTTGACTTGGGTGGGCAGGTGGAAAAGTGCTCATGAACTTGGCATATCATAAGATAATATTATTTAAGTAGCTTTTAAAAAAAGGTATTATTCAAGTATGTCAATGTGCCCATGTTGCCATTGAATCATATTTGTTATAGCAACGTTAAGTGCAAATGCATCTCAATGATGAGAACCCTACTGAATGTGTATTGAATTTCTATAGAAATAAAGAACTTTTAAATTGAACTTCTTCCTCTCTCATATTATTAATCTATCTTGGTTTGCAGTTGTGAGGGCTTAATTATTAAAACATTGACTAGAGATGCTACATATGAGCCAGCCAAGCGGTCACACAACTGGTTAAAATTGAAGAAAGACTACATGGATAGGTGAGGGTTAAAATTACATGAAGAAAGATTACATATCAGCAACTTGTACAGGTGCCTATTATGGCTTACAAATTTATATTCATTTATTGGGTGTCTCTGCAGTATTGGGGACTCGCTAGATTTGGTACCTATTGCAGCTTTCCATGGCCGTGGGAAGCGTACAGGTAACTACAAAAATGCACCTGTTAAAATGAAGTGATACTTGCACGTGCTTCTGTTTATCTTTTTAAACTCTACTAGTAGCCAAATTCTGTGTTTTATAATCACTTCCATTTAACAGTTCTTTCTGTATGATGTTTACTCCTAAATAATTGGTTTTAAGTTCAAGCCATAGTCTTGTTGATGGTAATATGGTGTTTCTCTTTAGGTGTCTATGGCGCTTTTCTCCTTGCTTGTTATGACAGTAATAATGAAGAATTTCAAAGCATTTGTAAAATAGGTGAGTGAAATACGTGGTTTTGTGGCTGTCACTGGCTATTGAGTATCTAATCTAATGTCATTTGGTGTGATATTTTTATCCAATGATTTGTAGGCACGGGATTTTCTGAAGCAGTGCTTGAAGAGCGTTCTGTGAGTCTACGTTCTAAAGTGATTCCTAAACCAAAGGTCTGTGCTTCTCTTTCCTTTTGATTCTGCCACTAAAGAGTTGTGTATGCTTAGGGCTCCTGGAAAATTCTTCGTGCTACTTCTAATTTTCTTCTCCGTTTCAGCCGTACTTCCGGTATGCAGATTCAATGAATCCAGATGTATGGTTTGAACCCACTGAGGTAACAATCTTATCTTTTGGTTCATTGTGAATGTTCCTCTACTCCTATCTTTGTGCATTTGTTTCCCTTATCTCTTTCATTAGTTGCTAATTTTGAGCTTCTTGAGTCACGTCCTTTTAATATATGATTTGTGATGGAAAAGAAGTGATTTCATTGACTTTTTTTCACCTCCACAGTAGAAAAATTTTATAACCTTCCTCTGGGCACTGCCTTGGGTGACCATGTGGCCCGGACCTAGACTGGCATAGTTGACACCCTCGGTATTTTAAGTTCCCCATTTACTGTTATTAGATGTCTCAGCACTTATATCATAAAACCAACTGTTCATGGGCTGATGCACAATGAGCAGCAACCCTTGTGAAGGGAATACTGAAAGTTTTGTAGTGAATAGACTATTCAAAAGTCACGAAGGTTATTCTGAAGCTCTTAATTACATGGAGATTTAAAAAAAGAAGAAGAAGTATATGTTGTGCACAAATCCGTGGCTTCCTGTTTTTATTTATACATAGCTTTTGGCCTCCCCCCACGCTTCTTATTGCTTTGGAACATTGATGCTCTACATGCAGATATGTGCAAATTATTTCCTTATCCTTTTTTTATCGGGGTAGAGTATTTTATACGTACTAAACAAATTAGATAACATTATTTTTAACCAGATACCTATTGTCAACCGAGTACAACAGTTGGGACTTCAAATTCTTTTTGGCTACAATGAAATTTTGGAGGTTATATTCTTTGGTCTCTTCTGAATCCTGTTTGGTTTTTCTCCCCTTTAGCCTCTGCCATATGGTTTTTGAGGAAGAATTTAGATGTAAAGAGGAGTAAAAATAACACATCTTATGCATGTTATTTTGGGTTTTTAAAAAAGCCAAAGCCCGAAGAAATTAAACCAATAATAGCTTAGATGATCGTTGTAGACACACAGAAGTGGAGCCCTTTTTCATGCATCTTTTGCGTAAATTGTCTTCTAGGTTTGGGAGGTCAAAGCTGCAGACTTGACTATTAGCCCTGTTCATCGTGCTGCAATTGGCATTGTGGATCCTGATAAGGTTGATTTTTTATTTTATTTTTGAGATGATTGTTTTTTATAACCTCAGTCTAACAAGGTGCTTTGGCTAATTTGTGATAGGGCATTTCTCTTCGATTCCCACGCTTGGTTCGTGTTCGGGAAGACAAGACTCCTGAGCAGTCTTCATCATCTGAGCAGGTGAAGAACAATCCTCATTATCTGATCATTTGATTATATGGTTACAGATCAAACAAGGAAAAAAAATGAAATTCTCAACTATTCATACCCCAGTTATTAGTTTGAACTCCATTTATTTAGTTATAGTTTTTTAATATTCCTTCATATTTTTTTAGGTCGCTGACATGTATAATGCTCAAAAGCACAACCACCTGAACAATCAAGATGATAATGAAGATGATTAAGAATTTGTGGAGATCTTTATTTCAATGTAAAAAGATCAGCAGCTTGGTCAATGCAGCCCACTAGTTGATAACCGAATGGGAATTTTCTGTCGTCTAAGGTTATAACTTGTGGTGAGCGCCTAACCACCATATAACCCCTTAATGTGATGTAGTACCATTATGAAGTTCTTAATTTATCCTGTTAGAAATAGAATGAATGGCCTGTCATGCAGAGTTTTCATTGTCTGCTTTAAGGCAATCATAGTTGTACATAAAACTTTCAGACATTTTAGTTGCTTTGTATTGGTCTGAGTACATTTGAGCCAGATGATCTGTTTCTAAACTTCTAACTGCTGCATTAACTGATGACTCGTGCATCAGACATGCTGAATTACCACTATACCATGGGCAATTAGGATTAAGAGGGATCCCTTGTTGTAAGTCGACCAAAATGTTGATCAAAGAGATGATATGATCATCCAACGAAGCCTACAAGGAAGAATGATATGAGATGATCGTGTATAACTAAGGTTTCGGTTCATTTATTTTTAATTGGGCATTTGCAACCTGGTTGTTTTTCAGATTGATAAAATCGGCTTCCACCATGGACAATTATTTGGGCCAGGTTTTCCGATAGATGCTTTGCATTTCTAATGGTCCTTCCTGGCGGTTGTCTAGGAAGAAATAAATGTTTGAGCCGAAACAATGTTTGGTCCAGACGCTCATGGGATGGATGAGATGGCCCATCCTCGCAGTTGGAAGGCAGTTGCCCTCATCCAATCTATAATAGTGCATTAATCTCATACACCATCTACACAACCTTCTTTTTCCCTAAAACCTTTTTTGTGACAAAAATAACGCTCTTACTGCAGTGGTTGTTGTTATAACCCTGAACAAAAATAAGGGCTCTTTGAGATAAAAATATCAAAACAATCTACTTCAGGAAACCAAATTGAAAGCGAAGTCAAATGTGATAAGGTAACCACTCGTCTTCAATAATAGCCTTAGATACTACATCCCATGTTCCATTGTTTGGATCCACATCAATTCTTAGCTCTTCCAACAAAGAAAGATTTGACAAAACATTTTGATTGAATTCCACATTGTTCAATTGTCCATTGCCAGAATACAGTGACATCTGCAAACACTTCAATGGAATCAAACGTTCAATCTTTGTCAGAAAATGATTTATCCCAGTACCTTGAATGTCAAGCATCTCTAGTAGCATAAGTCCTATGCCATTTGGGATTTCCATCATATTGATGCAAGAATTCGGATAGAGCTCTCAGGTATGTCAAGCAAGATATAGATGCTGGCAATAATGTAATACTAGTCCTATGTAATTTTAACACTCGTAGATTTTGCATGAGTTAAAAGAATAGCTAAGGAATTACTCTTAAAAAATTGTTTATACAAAGAAACAAAGTTGAGAGATTCTTACAATCTGGCATTTCAAGTCAAGGGCACAAGTCATTTTCCATCAAAGAGATTTGATTTGTTTGTTGTCATTCTATCTCAATAAGGGACCCTCGCAACCCCTCCCCAATTTTCACTAACATTTTAAATCTATTACTTTGCGAAGAAATTTTAAGGACCGTTGTCCGTAGCACTTTGTTCATCTTAACATGATTCATTTTATCACCTCTCTCTAGCAAACACACGTTGATAACGTCATTCAAAATTGTATGTCATTTTTTCAATTGCAACTCTAAACTGATATGCATCACCAAGAAAACCTTCAGCTCTCCAACATTCCAAATAATCTATATAGATTTCACAGTCTTTAGGATATAATGCACCTTACCTAAAGCAAACATTTTTATCCTCACCATCTATCTCTTTATAACAAAACTTTAAAACCTCAATCAATTCATCCTTGCCCTCGATTTTGATACTTGGTCATCTTCGTAAACTCTTTAGTCCATCATTCTAGAGGTGAATATCATCATTTTTCCTGGAGGCTCTCGCTACCCTGTCTATCAAGAGTGACAAACCAGCACATTCATCACCAACTAACTTGGCTATTGGTTCAATGCCTGGAAGATTCACATTCCGACCCACTTTTTCCTAGAACATTTTATATGCATCAGTTGTAGACAATTGCCACTCATAAATTTGTTCATCAGTTTCCATTTAATGACAAATGTCGCGGTATCTTGTGGCCAATACCACCTTACTATCCTTCTAGTGATCACGAATTCCTATCTCATGTAGATCAAGACATTCCCAAACTTCATCCAAAAGAAGTAGATACCTTTAACATTCTAATTTCGTAGATATTCACCATAAATTTTAATTACGATTATTGTTGTCATCCAAATAAGTTTTATAATGAAGAATTAGATGGTGAGGATAAAAATATTTACTTTAGGTACGGTGCATTATATCTTGAAAACTGTGAAATTTATATTAATTATCTGTTGGAATGTTGGAGAGCACAAGGTTTTCTTCATAATGCATATTCGTTTAGAGTTGCAAGTGAAAAAATGATATACAATCTTGCATGACAATATCAACGTGTGTTTGCTAGAGAGGCATGATAAAATGAATCATGTTAAAATGAACAAAGCACTGTGGACTATAGCCTTTAAAATTTCTATATAAAGTAATACATTTAAGATGTTGGTGAAAACCGGAAAGGGGTTGCGAGAGTCCCCTAGTGAGATAGAATGACAGCAAACAAATCAAATCTTCTTGATAGAAAATGACTCGCGCACTTTACCTGAAATGTCAAGTTGAAAGAATCTCTCAACTTTGTTTCTCTGTAGAAAACATCTTCTAAGAGTAATTCCTCAGCTATTCTTTTAACTCATGCAAATTCTACGAGTGCTGAACTTACATGGGACTGATATTACATTATTGTCAGCATATATATTTTGTCTGATGTGCCTCAGAACTCTATCTGAATTCTTGCATCAATCTAATGGAAATCCCAAATGGCATAGGACTCATGCAACTGGAGGTGCTTGACATTCGAGGCACTGGGATAAATTATTTTTTGACATAGATTGGACGTTTGATTTAGTTGAAGTGCTTGTGGATGTCACTATATTCTGACAATGGACAATTGAACAATGTGAAATTCCATCAAAATGTTTTGTCAAATCTTTCTTTGTTGGAAGAGCTAAGAATTGATGTGGATTCAAACGATGGAACATGGGATGTAGTATCAAAGGCTATTATTGAGGACACGTGGCTACCTTATCACATTTGACTTCGTTTTCAATTTACTTCACTGTAGTAGATTGTTTTGATATTTTTATCTCAAAGAGCCCTGTATGGAAGGATTTCCCATTTCAAATTCTAGTTTTTTGTTGGTTGTCATGCGTTAGCCAGGTTTTCAATTATTGATTATTTTGAATATCAGATCATGAGGTGTTTAAAGTTTGTAAATAGTAGAGGGGTTGATTGTGCAATTTTAGATATTTAAAAAAAAAAAAACTAATGCATTTGAATTGATTAGACACAAGGGAGCTTGAAACTGTCAGACTTCAGAATCAATAGCATTAACAGGATGTGAGGTTGTTTAATTAAAGAGTGCAGCGAAATTAAAACAATTGTTGATGGTAGTAATAGTATTACAAGAAACGTGCTAGAGTTCTTAGAAAAGTTGTACATAAACAATGTCCTAGAGTAGTAAGCATTTGGGAAGGAGTTGTTCGTGCTAGAAGTCTAGCCCAACTAACAACCCTAACTTTGAGCAGATGCCAGAAGTTAAAGAAGATACTCTCTAAAGGAATGATTGAACAACTATTGTGATGACTAAATTGTACGTAAGAGAAATATTTTTACACTGGCATATATGATGCCTCCCAATACGTATCCAAATCGATATTCATACAATTGAGGTAGCCAGGTAGATGCGATTTATTTTTATAAAACTATTTCTTTGAGGTACTTCAGGAGGTGTTTAAAGTTTGCAAATAGTAGAGAGGTTGATTGTGCAATTTTAGATATTTTTAAAAAAACTGATGCATTTGAATTGATTGGAGACAATGAAGCTTCAAACTGTCAGACTTCGGAGTCAATAGCATCAATAGGATGCGAGGTTGTTTAATTGAAGAGTGCAACAAAATTAAAACCATTGTTGATGGTAATAGTATTACAAGAAGTTTGCTAGAGTGTTTAGAAAAGTTATACATAAACAATGCCCTAGAGTAGTAAGCATTTGGGAAATAGTTGTTCATGCTAGAAGTCTAGCCCAACTAACAACCCTAACTTTGAGCAGATGCCAGAAGTTAAAGAAGATATTCTCCAAATGAATGATTGAACAACTATTGTGGCGACTAAGTTGTACGTAAGAGAAATATTTTTACAAAAATAAATCACATCTACCTGGCTACCCCAATGGTATGAATATCGATTTGGATACGTATTGGGAGGCATCATATATGCCAGGTAGTATGTATTTTTTGGACCAAAATATCCCTATCATATACAAATAAATAATATATTAAGTAGTTATAAATATCAGACATAATGACGGACATAATAGCATATCCAAACGATGAATGTTTATCATACCTCTATTAGTGAAATCCTACCTGGGTGGCATTCTATCTTCCTTTGTGCCTTCCATCTTGTAATATTCTTCTCTAACTTACAATATTTACAACTAATTAACGTCATAGTGCCATTGCTCACATGGAGAAAAATTGTTCTAAAATAGCATGGCCTATATATATATACGTGGGTGTCCGGGCCAGTTTGCAGGCACCTCGACTAATCCCACGCGACCCTGAAGTTTACTGAGCTAAACCTTTAGTGGTCCTAGGGGACTCGAACTGGTGACCATTGAGGAACAAACCCAAGACCTGACCAACTGAGCTATCCCTCGAGGTTCTATATATATATATATATATGTGTGTGTGTGTGTGTGTGTGTGTGTATAAATTGATTTAACATTTTTTTAAGCAAGCTTCATAGATAAGTTTAACAATTGTTAAAGACCCAACCATTGATTCAAAAACTCTAGGACTGTTGGATACTAATTTGGTTAAACCTTTAACCTTTAGGATCATAACATTCCACCACGCTTTCGAACCCAACGTCTACAGCAGCCCACTCTATCGACACTAACTCGATGGTAGCCCTTTCCCTTTAGGCAGTTTCACTCATCTATCAGTATTCAAAAACTTAACACTATGCCCATACAAAGTACAAAGATATTTTAATCCAGCCTATAGGTCACCCCTTCATGACTTGAACCCGGGACCTGATCACTACTTTGATACCAATTGTTATGAACCCACTAAGTAAAACTCACCCTTGAAAACCAGCTTACAAGGGAAAGGTGCCTAGGGGCTTATAAACCACCTCCCAATCCCATACTTAGTCAATGTGGGATATAACAACAACCACGCTCCGCAGCCGACGTCCACGGAGGTCCCAATGCTCACATGGGCTAGCTGTGCACTAGGTCTTTCCTAGCCCTGAACAAATACTACTATGCTGGCATCACCCCCCTGCTACACGATTGCAACCTTCGCAACATGGCCTTAGAACCGTGGGGCAGCTCTGATACTATTTGTTATAAACCCACTAGATAGAACTCACCCTTAAAAACTGGCTTACAAGGGAAGGGTGCCTAGGGGCTTATAAACCATCAACCAATCTCATGCTTAGTCAATGTGGGATCGTAACAACAAACACATAAAGAGAATTAACTACTTAATTTGTTATCAAAGTACTCATGTTCAACAACATAACTACGCTAATTATATGAAAGAGCTGGCTAGCTATGAAGAATAATTGTTGTATTTGTATTGCTTATTTTTCACAGGAATTCATGCATTTTTCATAAAGAGAAATAATTTTTATAAGAATGATAAAAGTTTCAAATGAAAATAGCACGGTTTGAATGCACATATCGCCCCAACACCAATACAAAAGATTCTGCTCAATGCAAAGGCAACAACTTGTTGGGCCATAAATTCAGACATGCAAATACAACACTTTTTTCATCATAAATCTATTCTTACAATCAATTCTAGTTCAACATAGTGAATACTTAACAAAAGCAAAGCACAAAAAATGTGTTTTAAATGAAGCACAACACAAAAGACTTACTGGTGGAGGAGCACGTAGAGACTGGCGCAGGCAGGGGACTTCAGACTAAATGCAGGGGTTTAGTCTTCAGAGGTGAAAATGGATTCCCAAACCTTTGGGACAATTAAGTGTGTGGTCTTTTAATCAACATTGTAGTAAAAGCGACGCATTATTTTTTACTTCGCTTTCAATTTGCTTTCCTGAAGTAGATTGTTTTGATATTTTTATCTCAAAGAGCCCTATATGGAAGGATTTCCATTTCAAATTTTAGTTTTTTGTTAGTTGCCATGCGTTAACCAGGTTTTGAATTATGACTGTATTGAATATAAAATCAAGAGGTGTTTAAAGTTTGCAAATAGTAGAGGGGTTGATTGTGCAATTTTAGATATTTAAAAAAAAAATTGATGCATTTGAATTGATTGGAAACAAGGGAGCTTCAAACTATCAGACTTTGGAGTCAATACCATCAACAGGATGCGAGGTTGTTTAATTGAAGAGTGCAATGAAATTAAAACAATTGTTGATGGTAATAGTATCAAAAGAAGTGTGCTAGAGTGCTTAGAAAAGTTGTATATAAACAATGCCGTAGAGTAGTAAGCATTTGGGAAGGAGTTGTTCGTGCTAGAAGTCTAGCCCAACTAACAACCCTAACTTTGAGCAGATGCCAGAAGTTAAAAAAGATACTCTCCAAAGGAATGATTGAACAACTATTGCGGTGACTAAATTGTATGTAAGAGAAATATTTTTACAAAAATAAATCGCATCTACCTGACTAGCCTAATGGTATAAATATCGATTTGGATACGTATTGGGAGGCATCATATATGCCAGTTTAAAAATATTTCTCTTACATACAATTTAGTCGTCGCAATAGTTGTTCGATCATTCCTTTGGAGAGTATCTTCTTTAACTTCTGGCATCTGCTTAAAGTTAGGGTTGTTAGTTAGGCTAGACTTCTAGCACGAACAACTCCTTCTCAAATGCTTACTACTTTAGGACATTGTTTATGTACAACTTTTCTAATCACTCTAGCACACTTCTTGTGATTCTATTACCATCAACAATTGTTTTAATTTTGTTGCACTCTTCAAATAAATAACCTCGCATCCTATTGATGCTATTGATTCTGAAGTCTGACAATTTGAAACTCCCTTGTGTCCAATCAATTCAAATGCATCAGTTTTTTTTTAAAGATATCTAAAATTGCACAATCAACCCCTTTACTATTTGTAAACTTTAAACACCTCATGATCTGATATTCAAAATAGTCAATAATTCAAAACCTAGCTAACACATGGCAGCCAACTAAAAACTAGAATTTGAAATGGAAATCTTTCCATACAGGGCTGGTTGAGATAAAAATATCAAAACAATCTACTTCAGGAAAGCAAATTGAAGGCGAAGTCAAATGTGATAAGGTAGACACGAGTCCTCAATAATAGCCTTTGATACTATATCCCATGTTCCATTGTTTGAATCCACATCAATTCTTAGCTCTTCCAACAAAGAAAAATATTCCAACAAATAATTTATATAAATTTCAGAATTTTCAAGATATAATGCACCGTACCTAAAGTAAATATTTTTATCCTCACCATCTAACTCTTCATTACAAAACATATATGGATGGCAACAATAATCTTAATGAAAATTTATGGCAAATACCTACGAAATTAGAATATTTAACGCATCTACTTCTTTTGGATGATGTTTGGGACTATCTTGATCTACAAGAGATAGGAATCCGTGATAACTAGAAGGATAGTAAGGTGGTATTGGCCACTAGATACCGCGACATTTGTCATTATATGGAAACTAATGAACAAATTTATGAGAGGCAATTGTCTACAGCTGATGCATATAAAATGTTCCAGTAAAAAGTGGGTCGGAATGTAAATCTTCTAGGCATTGAACCAATAGCCAATTTAGTTGTTGATGAGTGTGCTGGTACGTCACTCTTGATAGACAGGGTAGTGAGAGCCTTCACGAAAGAGGATGATATTTACCTCTGGAATGATGGACTAAAGAGTTTACGAAGATGGCCAAGTATCAAAATCGAGGTCAAAGATGAATTGATTGAGTTTTTAAAGTTTTGTTATGAAGAGTTAGATGGTGAAGATAAAAATATTTGCTTTAGGTACAATGCATTATATTCTGAAGACTGTGAAATCTATATAGATTATTTGGAATGTTGGAGAGCTGAAGGTTTTCTTGATGATGCATATCAGTTTAGAGTTGCAAGTGAAAAAATGACATACAATTTTGCATGACGTTATCAACGTGTGTTTGTTAGAGCGGAGTAATAAAATGAATCATGTTAAGATGAACAAAGTACTACGAACTACGGCCCTTAATATATTTCTTCGCAGAGTAATAGATTTAAAATGTTGGTGAAAATTGGGGAGGGGTTGCCAGAATCCCTTATTGAGATAGAATGGCAGCAAACAAATCAAATCCCCTTAATAAAAAATGACTTGTGCCCTTTACTTGAAATGCCAGATTGTAAGAATCTCTCAACTTTGATTCTTTGTATAAACAATCTTCTAAGTGTAATTCCTCAGCTATTCTTTTAACTCATGCAAAATCTACGAGTGTTAAACTTATATGGGACTGGTATTACATTATTGCCAGCATCTATATCTTGCCTGACGTACCTCAGAGCTCTATCCGAATTCTTGCATCAATCTGATGGAAATCCCAAATGGCATAGGACTTATGCTACTGGAGATGCTTGACATTCGAGGTACTGGGATAAATCATTTTCTGACACAAATTAGACGTTTGATTCCATTGAAGTGTTTGCGGATGTCACTGTATTCTGGCACTGGACAATTGAACGATGTGGAATTCAATCAAAATGTTTTGTCAAATCTTTCTTTGTTGGAAGAGCTAAGAATTGATGTGGATCCAAACAATGGAACATGGGATGTAGTATCAGAGGCTATTATTGAAGACGAGTGGTTACCTTATCACATTTGACTTTGCTTTCAATTTGCTTTCCTGAAATAGATTGATTTGATATTTTTATCTCAAAGAGCCCTGTATGAATGGATTTCTATTTCAAATTCTAGTTTTCTATTGATTACCATACATTACCAGGTTTTGAATTCTTAACTGTTTTGAATATCAGATCAAGAGGTGTTGAAAGTTTGCAATTGGTAGAGGGGTTGATTGTGCAATTTTAGAGATTTTTAAAGAAACTGATGCATTTGAATTGATTGGACACAATGGAGCTTCAAAACTGTCAGATTTCGAAGTCAATAGCATCAACAAGATGCGAGGTTGTTTGATTGAAGAGTCAATGAAATTAAAATAATTGTTGATGGTAATAGTTTCACAAGAAACATGTTAAGAGTGCTTGGAAAAGTTGTATATAAACAATGCCCTAGAGTTAGTAAGCATTTGGGAAGGAGTTGTTCATGCTGGACGTTTAGCCCAACTAACAACCCTAACTTTGAGCATATGCCTAAAGTTAAAGAAGATATTTTCCAAATGAATGATTGAACAACTCTCTAAATTATAGAATTTAAGAGTTGAACAATCTCTTGAGATTGAAGAGGCTATTGTGGAGCTTGAAAACACTAAACAACTCTCCTGCCCTACGGAAGCCCTCAGTCCCCAAGCATGCGAAGCTTCTAGTCCACACCCTTGAACCCAAGCATAGCAGTCATCTTTGACATGGAAGCACTCAATCCCCATCCAACGAAGCTTCCAGTCCGCCTCCCAAGCATGTCGTCTCTGTGATTTCTTGGTTTGCTATAACGCATACTTATTTTCTTACTCTTGACAACAAGTTTTTTCTAGAAAGTTGCAGTACATGTAAAAATGGATAGATACTTTGCACCCTTATCTGCATCTCTCTTTGTCCTAAATGTCTTCACACTAAAACCTAACTGTTTCGCATATCGTTTGCAATAGGTGAGAAGGTCTTTTTCAGTGGCAAACTCCATACCATATTTTGGCTCTTTAACTTGTTCAACATCATCATCTGATACTTAATTAGTCTCATCCACGTTCGATACTTCATTACTCCCCTCTAGATCCAAATCATTCGTGTGTGATATACTTGTAACATTCTTTTCATGTTCATCAGGCACAGTTGATGATTGAAATGGGTGTTGTGTGGTCTCTTGTAATAGCTCCAGAGTATTCGACAGAGGGTATAAAATAGTTGGCGGATGTTGCAATTAGGCATGATGTTAGAAAAAATGAATTGTATGTAAGTGTAATATTTTTACAAAAATAAATTGCATCTACCTGGCTACCCTAATTGTACGAATATCGATTTGGATACGTATTTGGAGGCATCATATATGCCGGGTAGTATATATTTTTGGACCAAAATATCCCTATCATATACAAATAAATAATAAATAATATATTAATTAGTTGAAAATATCAAACACAACGATGAACATAATAGCATATCCAAATGACGAATGTTTATCATACCTTGATTGGTGAAATCATTGTAGAAGGCATGGGTGGCATGCTATCTTCCTCTGTGCCTTCCATCTTGTAATATTCTTCTTTAACCTTACAATATTTACAACTAACTAACGTCATAGTGCCATTGTTCACATGAAGAAAATTTGTTATCAAAATAGCATGGCCTATTAGGGGTGAATTCGGTCCGGTCCGGTTAGCCCCTAGGGGGTTTTGTGGACCGGACTAGATCTATTTAGTCCAAGGTTTTTCCATCCTGGATCGGACTGAGTACTACATAGAATAGGAGCAGATTGGTCCCTTTCGTTCTGATCTAGTCCAGTCGATCCACTTGGTTTGGGCCATGCCCAAAATGGCCACTCAGCCCAATCTTTTTTTTTTTTTTTTGCCCAATTTTAATTTTTTTTTGCCCACTTCACATTTTGTACATGTTTAAGCTAAAAAATACTAAAAAAACTTGCTCTTGAAAAAAAAAATGATAAAAGCAAAATAATCTATATAAAAAAGAAGTAGAAATACAAAAAAAAAAAAAAGCCGTTTACAAGAGTAAATTCCAAGGGTCTAAATAAAAGAAAAAAGAAGTTACAAAAACAAAAAACAAAAAATAAAAAAAATAACACAAAAGTTATTACAATTTACAAATTACAATCCAATACACTCTCTCTAATATATTGCAGTGTCCTCTCTAATATATTGCAGTGTCCACATGTAGACAATAATATTAAATAAGATGAGTTAACAACTTAATTTAACTAACAACTAAGAAGAATACAATTTTGGATGATCCAAGCAAACTCAAAATGCCTAAAGCTAAGTCCCTTATCACCCTATATGCAAAAACCAAGCGAAGTCAGATTTAATGAGTAAAAGCAAAATAAATTTATAAGCTGTTTAATTGATAAGATTATATTGAAACCCACCAACTGGTCTTTCTTTCTAATAACCATGCATGATCATTGATAAATGTAAAGTTTCTCTTTCTCCTTTGGGGTGGGTGCGCACAAATCAAACCTATAATTGGGTTTACAATTACATATGTTAATTAATACAGCTGATAATAATCTTACTATATATGATTGTTAGACAATAGTATAAATACATATGATTAGAGTTTTAAAACTGGGGATAAAGGTAATCATAATGGATTAAAAAACCAACAATATCAGAAACCATATCCAAGATAGATCATAGTAGCACTGGGGATGTTGGTTTTGTGAGTGTTAATCTCAAAGGAGTGGAAGATAGGAACATATGCATTAATTGTGCTACATATTTCCAAGTCATGAATGGGGTCCTCCTAACATTTATTTCTGCTAACATTTTCCTACAATAAATGGTAGTTAACATGTACAATTTAAATACCAAGCAATTGCAAAGTATATAAAGCAGAAACAACAATTTTCCTCACTAATCTTCTCACCTTTTTAGTCTTTAATCAGCATTGGGTGTAGGGTTGGTAGACATTGAATTTGATGCCTCCATAGAATCAGCAAAGTCTCCAACAAGTTCTATCCATGAAAATTTTAAAATAAAACAAGTTAAATAAAGTTACATAACATTAAAGATAAAATAAAATAAACCACAAAAGGTATCAAAAATAAATTTATTACATACCCATATTTAGCTGCTTCTCAAATTCCTCTACTTCATCCATTAAAGCCCTTAGGCTTATTAGAGTAGAAGAAGAATGAAGCCAATTTTGTGCACATATGAGACCCTAAACCATCATTAGATTTAAACTATTTTGGAAAGGGTCAATTACACATCCCACAGTGCTAAATGTAAATTCGGAGGTTATAGTAGATACCGATATTGCAAGTACATCACGTACAATATTTGAAAGTACACTATATCTAGTTAAATTCACATTCCACCAATTTAGAAGGCCAAAACTATCATCTTGATCCTCACATCTTTTAGTTAGATATCTATCAACCTCTGACTTGCTTTCCAAAGAGTCTTCTGACTGTAACTAATGCTTAAATTTGGCCATCAATTGTTCCTTTCTAGATGCAAACTTACCAATTGAAAGACTTACATCTTCAAGTGGGGAACTCCCTTCTTCATTTTCCATGTATATCTCATACATGTGGATAAATGTATTTTTCACATTCCAACTCAAATCAATTATTTTTTAAAGATCATGTGCATACATTTTTCCCAACCCAAAGTCAAGATACTACATCTTGTAGCAAGGATTAAGAAGAATTCCAACATATAACAACATATTCTGATTATCCAAGTTTGTCCAATACTTTTCAAACTTTCTCTTCATATTTGTGGTGATTAATCTCACCACGGGGCTTCCTTCTTCACACTCCATGTTAATAGCATCTTTAATTGTAACCAACTCCAGAGAAAAAAATATTGTAAGTTACATATTCATCCCTCGATAAGCGTAAAATTGCATAATGAAATAATTTAAGAAACCTCACAAACAATTTTACCTTCTCCCAATTGAAAGCATTGGGAGGCCTTAACTTTTTTGACTTTCTCCTTTTCACTATATCATTTTCATCATCGTCATCATCATCCTCTCTAATACTACCAAGGAAGCCTGGATTTGCTTTCTCTAACCAATCAAAAGCCTTTCTAAATTTTGAAGTCCTCTCCAACATAAGATAGGTGGAGTTTCACCTAGTCGGTACATCTAAGCAAACATGGCTTTTGGATTGAATCTCTTCCAACCCCACACATTTCTTAAATATACTCCACTTTTGAAGGAAAGATTTAACATACTTCACAATACTCGTCACCTTCACAATAAACTCATCATATTCTTTTAATCCCTCATGGACGATTAAGTTCAAAATATGGGCACAACATCAAACATGCAAGAATTCATGTTGTCTCTCTTATACTTACTTTTTTTTTTCAAATAAGGAACGACCCCATTATTAGAACTTGCATTATCAAGAGTGATTGCAAGTAATTTCGGTCGCTCCCAATCATGCAAAAACATCTCTATGTCCTTATCAAGTGTATCACCATTGTGATTTTCAACCAAGGAAATGGAAATAATTCTCTTGCATATCGTCTAATCATCATCAATAAAGTGTGCTATGAGACATATATATAGTTGAAGTTTTGCACGAATGTCCATGTATCCGTAGTAAGAGAAATTCATTGTCCTTGAAGAGCATTTCTCAAGTTAATTTTTTTCCCTTATAAACAGATTAAAGTAGTCCTTGGCAACCGTCATATGGGATGGAATCTCTAGTCACTTAGGGCAAATCACAAGCATAAACTTCTTGAAACCCTCACCTTCAACAAACTTAAAGGGCAACTCATCAAGAATAATCATCTCTACTAAGGCTTGTCGGCAACCCTCAATACTAAATGCAATGGGTACAAGTCCCCCACTACCACTTCCTCCTTCCAACTTCCAACCTAGAGTCGTCTAGGACTTATCCGTCTTCTTAAACATACATTTCTTACATTGCTTCTCAATGTGATATATCATGGATTTCGTACCGTTGGTCTTCGTATCACATGCATACGGAGCATCACAATAATTATATGCAGGCCTAGGTTTAGTGGCATCACTTTTTAATATTCTTGTAAAGTGATCTCAAACCATTAATCTAACTCTACCACTTTGTGACTAACCAACCGGTGATTTATTACTTACATTGGATGGAGGGTAGGGGTGGATACATATCTTGACTTTGTGTTGACTCTTGTACATCATTTGTAGAAGATTTTATCTAGAAAAATAAATAACCAACAATTAGATTAGATATAAAGTCAAACCACTACAAGAATAAACAAATCACAGACTCTATCACAGACTATTGGTAATCTGTCCACTGTCCAGCGTTAAAAGAAATCCCACATACTATTTGTAAATAAAAATATCTACTAGAGAAACCATATATCAAGCCTATTTTGGATACCAAATTTCACAATTTCACAAGCTCAGATATGACTGCATATGGGAGGTGGATATTTCACAATAAAAATATGGACGTTTTATTCACCGGGGCAATCCTACTCGAATTGGAGATGGATGCAGCCAATGAGCCTATCCCTTATTTCTGGATTGGTGCCCCTGGCTTAACAAGTCAAAAGCAAGAGGTGGTTTATGAGACATTGCCCATATATTACGGTAAGTGTAAGATGCAAGGCCACGACTCTAAGACTTGTTGTGTGGGAAAAATGGTGAATGGTGAGAAAGCACGGTTCCAAAACAAGGAAATTCATCAAATGGTGGAATAAGTTTTGGTGAAATGCAGAGTGTAGATCCGATGAGTAACAATGTGTAGACAAATTCTAAGAAAAAGACCGTTGAACCAGAAGGACAAGAATTTGAAGATCCCATTATGGGTGCATCCTCATCCCTTGCTCAAGGGAATAATCCAGTTGGTGTTATATTAGTTGATGATGGGGTGGTGATCACACCCAGAGATGACAAAGGTAACCTTTTGATATCTCAAAATCAAATTGATACAATTATTATTGTAGAGTCTAATCCGATAATGGATGACCACATCAACGTAGAATTGGACCCTAACCAAAACTTGGATGATGCGATACTAAATGAGAATTTCTTTTCTCTGGAAGATGATCGTGCTTCGGAGCTTGAACCTGAGATACCTCCGGAGGTCCTTCCCAAGGATAAAAGGTATCATATCGAAACTGAAGGAACAACCACAAAGAAAAAAAAATATAAGAAGCAGTTTGTGAAGGTAAAGAGTTCTACTCAGGTTCTTGCCCGATCTTCTACCTTGTCTCAATGATTAATCCGTTGCTTGTATGGAATTTCAGGGGAATTTGCACATCTAGGAGTCGTTTAAAGAAATTAGTTGGTAAGTACAAACCAAAGATCATGGCAGCATTGGAACCTTTAAAAAATTTAGACAAAGTTTATGGGTTGATGAGAACTTTACATTTTGACTCGATTATTTCTAATGAAGCAGTAGGTGGGAAAATCTGGGTTCTTTGGGAAGATACTATTGATATTCAGGTGGTGCGGATGGGTACGCAGTTTATTTCTCTTTGAGTTGATACAGGGTTTTATCAGCTTCTATGCAATTTTATTTACACGTAGTGTAACATGCATGATTAGAAAAGCTTGTGGGAGGATCTTAGCTCTCAACTCATGGGCTTGGAGCTTTGTTTATTTGCTTGGGATTTTAATATAATTCACAGTGATTCTGAGAGAAGGGGAGGATGTGCATGACCCAGAGCTACAATGGAAGGCTTCAATAACTGGGTTCAATAGGGAGGTTTTATTGAGATGAATTCGAAGAGTAGAGCCTTCTCTTGGTGCAATGGTCAATCTGGACTTGCTCGCTCTTGGGCAAAATTAGATCAGGTCTTTATGGATGTTTTCTTGCTCTCCTTATTTCCTAACACTGTATGTTCCTATATGCTGCAAACTACATTTGATCACTCTCCAATGGTTATTGAATTCAAGATGGATCCTCTCTCTTATGGTCCTTCGCTGTTTCACTTTCAACAAGTGTGGGTGGATCATCCACAGTTTTTAGATTGTGTTCAATAGGCTTGGTCTGATTATGTTGCTGGTTGGGGTCTTATGAAGTTGGTGGCAAAACTAAAGAAAACAAAGGTTGCTTTGCGTGAACGGAATAAGTTGGTTTTTGGTAGAACTACTATGCATATAAATATGCTTGAAAATCAAATTGAGAGGCTTGAAAATAGATTCAATAGAGCTGGGATGAGGAGACTAAGAGGGAACTGATTTGCACTTCTCCAGAATTGGAAACCTCGAGACTTCTTGAAGAAACAAGATTGGCTCAGATGTCTAAATTAAAATGGCAAGTGGAAGTTGATCATAATTCCAACTTTTTTCATGCCTGTCTAGTGAACAAACAATGCAAACGAGTGGTGGAAATGGGCTCCTCGAATGGGGTTTTTTTTTATTTGCCAAAGAGTATTTATCAAGGGGTTATGGATTTCTTTTCTAATTTTTTGTAGGGGGAGCAGCCTAGGGAATTACCAGATCTGTTGCAACTCATATTACCAATTATTTCGGATGCTGAAAATCTTAGTCTATGCTCTGCTCCTTCTATGGTAAAAGTATATTCGGCATGATCTTCTATCCCGTCTAATAGTACTCTAGGTCTTGTGGGGTTTGGTTCGGGCTTTTTCAAAAGTTGTTTGGGAGGTGGTGAAAGACGATGTCTTGGAAGCTATATCTGAATACTTTTTTTTTTTTATTTCCAAGCAGCTAACAAGAATTTTCATGGCTTCTCTTCTTGTCTTAATTCAAAAGGTTGATATGCCTTCGAGTTTTTATAAGTTTAGACCTATCAATCTTTGTTCGGTATTTTATAAAATCTGCTCCAAAATCATTGTTAATTGCTTGACAGATTTCCTCTCAAAAATGGTCTTGTGGGAATAAGGCGCTTTTCTCTCGAGGAGAAGCATTTTTGAAAATATTAGCCTTACACAGGAAATGGTTCACTCCATCAATAAGAAGGCCCATGGTGGAAGCATCATGCTTAAAATGGATATGGCAAAGGCTTATGATAGAGTGGAATGAACTTTCCTATTGGAGTTGTTCGATGTTTTGGTTTCTTTCCACAGTTTTGTGATCTTATCAGGACTTGTATCTCGACTCCTTGGTACTCTATTATGATGAATAACACTATAAAAGGTTTCTTCCAAGAAGGCCGTGGTTTGTGACAAGGCGATCCATTCTCACCTTATTTGTTCATCATACTATAAGAAGTCCCCTCTAGACTGATCAAGCAAAGTGTGGCGGCAAAAAAATTTGGTTAATTCTCACAGGCTCGAGGTATGCCTATAATTTCTCATCTTATGTATGCTGACGATATGATGATTTTTTCTAATGGCAGCTCGAGAGCCATTAGGGAGCTTTTAGCTATGCTCAAAAAGTATGAATGTTGGTCTGGTCAACGTATAAATCAATAAAAAATTGCCATATTTTGATCTCAAAAAATCCCACTGGCACGCAAGAGACCACTACTACAAAAGACAAGTTTCTCGGAAGGAGTTTTTCCTTTTAAGTATCTAGGGGTGCCTATTATCTTGAGAAGATTAAAACAGGTTGCATTTAGAGGACCTGGTTTCTAAAGTCTGGAAGAAAATCTCTGGATGGAAGATGAAACTTCTATTAGCGGAAGATAGACTTATCTTATTACGGTATGTTTTATCAAGTATGGCCCTTCATCTTTTTGTTGTTTTATAGGTCCCGCAACCCATTATCAAAGTCCTTCAACGAACAATGAGTAATGTTTTATGGGGGGAGGCAAATGGAAAAGGGAAGAAAAAATGGATGGCCTGGAAATTCATTTATAGACTAGTTGAGGAAGGTGGCTTGGGTTTGAGGCACCTTGATGGTATGCAACAAGCCCTACATATCAGATTTGCTTGGAATCTTATTCAAGGTAAATCTTTATGGGCTAATATTTTCAAAGAAAAGTACGTAAGTTCTAAGCCGTGGACCTTGATTGATGCAATAAGGGGTACAAAATTTTGGAAAATGATTGTTAAAAGCCTTCTGATGGTCATGAATAATTCAAAGTGGCATCTAAAGAAGAGGAATGTCTTCTTTTGGTATGACAAACGGTGAGATAGCAGTCCTTTAATTGATGATATGCAAATCATGGGTCACTCTTTACTTCAAGTTAAGGATTGTAAATTATATAATAGTTGGGATGTGGATTTGCTTTTGCGTTTAGTTGGTCCAGACAATGTTGATGGGATTTTGGAGGCTTTACGAAATAGTAAATTGGACTTGGATGTGTTGATCTGGACAAAAAATGAAACTTATCTGTTTTCCACTAAATTGGCTTGGGACTGTGTTCGTATCAAAGGTTTCACCTTAGAATGACAATCATGAATGTGGCATAAAAGACTTCCTCTTAAAATGTCTGTCAATATGTGGAAGGCTTGGAATCTGGCCTTGAGTGTGGATGATCAACTTCGTCATATTGGCATTCCTATTACTTCCTAGTGTGCTGTGCAAATGGTAATTTTGAAAATCAGAAGCAAGTGCTGTTTGCAGGAGAATTTCCTAGCAAGGTTTGGCATTACTTGGAGATCTTTTTGGTATCCTGATTGGCCATACTTGGAAAGAAACTATGCAGATTTGGTTTCGTCACGCGAAATTCTTGACCCAGGTTGGAATAATAGTGGGGATTTTACCGATTGTCATCATATGGAGAATATGGCGGAGAATATGCTTGGCACGTATGGAGGGACGATTTGAGTCTGTTATAGAAATTTTGCATTCCATTTGCCGGTGGATTGGTCTCCTATGTCGCGATGTGCACAAGATTTTTCACCTTTCTCATTTTGATATGCAGGTACTAGAGAGCTTACAAGTTTAGCCTATGTTTCCTTTAGAACGGCACTATAAAGCTATTGCTTGACAACGACCAGCGGCTGGTTGGGTTAAACTGAACATAGATGTAGCAGTATGGGCAACCCAGACACCTCAGGTGTGGGTGGGATAATTAGGAATGATCATGGTACGTTAATACATGCCTTTTCTTCTTTCATTGGCACATGTTCTAATAATAAAGCAGAGCTCTAAGCACTCTTTCAAGGGCTCAAGGTATGTAAATTTCTGGGTATTAATTATGTTGAAATAGAACTTAACTCAATGGTTGTGATATCTTGGTGGAGGAGTAAAAGATGTGGGGTGTGGTACTTGGAGGATTTCTGGGAGGAAGTTCCTAACATTATGAACTCCATGGTTTGTTCAGTGAACCATGTTTTTAGAGAGGGAAATAAAGTTGCAGATAGGTTGGCGAAGCAAGGGGCTTCTGCTTAGATTTGGTCTTTTCCAACTTGGTGAAGACTCCCTCAGTGTAGTGAGGACTAATTTGCATGAACCATTTAGGATGCCTTCATTACATCTAAGATAGTTTAGTTTTTCTATAGATTATTGTATAGGGTTTTTTTATTTGATTAATGTTTTTTTTTGTGTGTTTTGTATTTGTTTTGGTTTATAGTTTGTTTTTTGATGCATTGAATGTTTTTATTGATTATGTGTAAATCCCAAGTATCCTGTTTGTTACTACAATATTCCTCCACCATAAGCGAAGGCTATCAATAAAATTGGGATACTGTCATCTTCTCTAAAAGAAATAAATAAAAAGAAAAAAAAAAAGCTCAGATATGACTTATGATATACCAGATTTCAAAAACCTAAATATTAGATACATGATTTTGAGATTTCAAACTAATATCTATAAAATAAAAAAGTGCAATCAAACAAAATAATATAGAAAAAATAAAAAATCATAAACAATGAAAAATCCCTAAAGATAAAGGCCTAAACCCTAAAAATATTATTACAAATTTACATACCATCGAAATGGGAGAACCTGTGTGAGAGAGGGTTGTGGTAGCTGAGGAGAAGGACTGAAATGAAATGGGACAGGGGAAAGGGAGCGGACTCAAGAAAACCTAAGGCTGTGAATGAAACGGTGTCGTTTTCCAAGCCCAAAAACAATACCGTTTCAATTAACGGAGTCTAGTAGGCTTTTCTTTGTAAAACGACGCCGTTTTGGTATCTTGGACAGTTGGGCTTCAATCTATGTTTGGGCTTTCTAGCCCGTAGGGGTGGGTTTTCACCCACTAAGCTTTTTTGGCCTACTTCATTTTTTGTTTATCTAAGAACATTTTGTTTAATACTTATATAATATTGTGATATATTAATACTTTAATATATATACATATAGTATGATATGATATATATTAATATATATATTATTAATAAACTAATAATATTAATCTATTAGTATATAGTAATAGTTATTAACTTATTTAGTATAACTAATAATACACTAGTACTAATACTATAACTTAATTCAACTTTACCATCAAGCAAGGTCCAATCTCCTTTACAAAAGTATCATCTATCTAAGCAGTAAAAATGCTAAAGGATGGCTATTTCGGCTACTTGGCAAGCATCGTAGAGCCACTCAAAGAGTAGATTGAACCAAGAGACGTGTCCATCATATGAAAATTCGTGGATGTACTTCTAGAGGACTTAGCAGGATTACTTCTAGATAGAGAACTTGAATTCTTCATCGAACTCTTACCAGGAACAACATCTATCTCAAAAGCTCCCTACAAAGTAGCACCAGTTCAACTACAAGATTTAAAATAGCAACTTGAAGAGCTCCTAAGCAAAAGACTTATCCAACCAAGTGTTTCACCTTGGGGAGCAGCAATACTTTTCATCCAGAAGAATGACGAAACCATAAGGATGTGTATTGACTACCAGAAGCAAAACAATTGACAATTAAAAATCAATTCCTACCACCCAGAATTGAGGACTTAATTTGATCAGCTTCAAAGTGCAAGCATATATTCAAATATAGACCTAATATCAAGATGCCATAAGCTCAAAATAAGGGAAAAAGACATGGTCGGCATGCACAACTCAATTACGAACACTACGAATTTCATGTAGTACCTTTTGGACTGATAAATGCATCAGCTACCTTTATGGACTAGATGAAT
Organism: Carya cathayensis; assembly: GCA_011037825.1. Taxonomy (NCBI): domain Eukaryota; kingdom Viridiplantae; phylum Streptophyta; class Magnoliopsida; order Fagales; family Juglandaceae; genus Carya; species Carya cathayensis. The sequence continues at coordinate 484,749 of QGSO01000234.1, read as the reverse complement.
CAAACTCTAAAAGACTTTCTGGGAAAATTCATGGTGGTATTTATAGACGACTTTCTTCTTTATTAATAATATTCAGGTAAGCGTGAAGGTCATCACTGAGCAGTGCTACAAGTTTTGCATGAAAAAAACTTTATGTAAATTTCAAAAAATGTGAATTCTGGCTAAAGTAATTGGCTTTTATTGGGCACAATATTAGTAGAGAAGGAATCTCGGTGGACCCAAGCAAAATAGTATCTTTAGTTAATTGGGCTAGACCTACCAACGTTTGTGAAATTTGAAGCTTCCTCAAACTTGCAGGATATTATCAAATGTTCATTGAAGGATTATCAATGACTGCAACCTTGTATAAGATATTGACAAAGAAAAATGCAATGTTCGCAAGGACCAATGCATGTGAAGAAAGTTTCCAAGAGTTTACGATTATGCTTCAATGAGTGGACTAGGATGTGTACTAATGTAACATGGAAAGGTGATTGCCTACACCTTGAGAAAACTAAAATCCTATGAATTAAATTACCTCACACGTGATCTCTCAAGCTAGCAATGTTGGTGTTTGACCTAAAAATTTTGAGACACTACCTGTAACACCCTGTCCCACTAAGGCTTGTAAAGTTAGAGAAACCGGATGCTACTAACTTTAAAACATACTTTAATACTTTAATAAAAGATTCTTTGCACCGTGCATAAAAGATTTCATAGATAAAGTCTCACTAATACTTTAAAAGAAAAAATCTCCAAAAAATAAGCATATTGTTCAATAGAACTTACTTAAAATATAATAGTCTAACTTGTACTATGCATTGTGAAAACATAAATCGTTTAATATTAAAGATAAAATTTAAATTCTCTATCTAAGCCTCAAGTTTCTTTGTCAATATCACCCTCTTGCTCTGTAAACATAATATAAACATAAGGTTTTCATTTAACATCAACATTCTTTAAGAAAAATTTACCTTTAAGCATACATAAAACATTTATCTTAAAGTATAAAACAGTTCTTTCCTCAACTTTATCTTTTGATCATTCGTTACCTTAACATCACCCTTAATGGCTATTTATACATTATTAACACCTGTGTGTTATGGTTAGTGACCTTTGCGATCAGTGGTTCTAGTCGTAGCTAGCATAATAGAACTGAACCTCAGGAAGAATTGAACCTCAGGAATGGGTTATCACTATGTGCACCACAGTAATGCATTCCAACGTTGCCATCCATCCCAACCTCATGGTACTGTCCTCATCCTCATATGGCCCATTCATTAACCTCATCAAACATGCAGTCATACATTTTATATTCTTTTCTTACATTAACCTTGCCTTACCTTTCATTCTTTAAACAACTAGTCATACAATATAGTATTACATTAGTCATGCAATTCTGACATCATAAAACATCATATATTGAGTTCATAAAAAGGGGCTATCAATGAAGAGCTCATACATAGATATACTTGTGAAAACATTTACTATATATATAGATTTGAAAAGAAACTTTATAGTTTACCATAAAGCAATGTGTAGAAGAATATGAACATAGCCACTTATCTTAGTCCTTGCAAATTTAAGCTAATCGTGCGCTTTTCCAAACCTTTCAACTGAACTTATAATAATTTAAATAACCATGCAAACTTTCTAAATCCTTAGTCATTATGCATGCTATCTTTCATGCATGGATCTCTCTCTCTCTCTCTCTCTCTCTCTCTCTCTCTCTCCCCTATTTACATTGATATATCATGTCATACTTTGGGTTTTAATGCATCTAATTGAGAGGGTGTTCACCTAGGGAAAATCAAGACATACAAAATGGAAGGGTGGCTGAGAGGGTTAGAGTTTGTAACCCTAATTCCAAATGGCATGTGGGCAGCTTAGGAGGTACTCTAATATGCTTTGGTTGTCAAGTCATACAATGAATGTGTGGTTGAAGGTCATGGTGCCATGATGGTGGTGTTGGTTATGGGTGGTGGTGTACTTGGGTATGTGGTGGTTTAACCTATGACATGTGTGTGTTTGCGTGCGCGCGCGCGTGCTCGGGGATGGGGTGGTTAATCCATGTCATATGTGTGTGAGTGCTTGGGTAGGGAGTGGTTAACCCGTGACATATGTGTATGTGTGTGTGAATGTGTGAGGGAAAAACAAGAAAACTTACTGATGGCTTGGGGTGGTGCATGACATGGGGAGGCTAATGGGTGGTGGCCAAGTCTTGAGAGCAAAGTGTGTGTGTGCGCTCGCTGAGTTCTAGGGTTCTATAAATAGAGCTTGCGGGGTGCAAGTCCAATTGGGATGAGACTTCTAGTGTTATGTCCTAGTAAGGAATCTGAAATAGGCTTAGAGTCTTAGTCATCCTAGGGCTTTTGGCTAGTCCTAGTCCATCCTAGCATTTTTTTTATTTTTTTGGCTTGGACATTTTCTAGTATCCTAAGCATTGTTTTAAATTTAGTACCGGCCGGCGATCAAAAGCCTAGCTGTTAAGCAATGTCCAAAGATACTTTCTAAAATTACAATCCCTAATTTTAGTGTCACCCTAACTTTCCTAAATTAGAAACTTAAGATTCGGGATGTTACACTACTATATGGGTAAAAATGTGAGATTTAAAAGTCAAATATTATTTATACAGAATAAGTTGAATATGAGGCACATGAGACGGCTATAATTAATTAAAGATTACAACTTTAGTATCAATTACCATCCTGGAAAAGCCAACGTCATGACTGTGACGTGATTGAGTTGAAATATTGCATATTTTATATATTTAAAACTAATATATTTTAATTGCTACGTGGCATTATTATTAGTTTTAGATAGAAAAATGGTTAAAAGGAATAAATTTGAGTTGTGATTTAAATTGATTAATATCATGGTTTATACTTAAATTTATATCCTCTCATTTAATTGAGCGATATTTCTTCACATGAACAATGCTTTTCTTTGATACTTTATTTTTAGTTTTTTATTTTTTTGGTCTGTTGTTTCTTTTCCTTGTTTTTAATTTTCCTTTGAATTTATAGTTTCTGAGTTCCTATCTTTGGATAAAATGCACGCAGTTTTAGCACATAACTGGCTTGATTTTGGACAGGAAGCCAAAGAGAAAACACATGCACATGGTTTCGTGGGACCTACCCATTATTTTTGGGAAGCACAAGCACACAAGTGGCAACTACATTTCAACCATCAAGCACATGAAAAAGGCAACGCACATTTTGACCATCATGCAGCACATAAACCAGAAATTTTGTGAGGGAAATCAGCTTGGGACCAACGTGAGATGCAGTGGACTTTGCAACGAGAAAAGAAAAGGTGAACCTTTTCATGTGCAGACTATAGACTTACACAAACGGCATTTTTGGGGAGTGTTTTTATGGAGAAACAGTGTAAAGGTTTTCATGAAAAAGAAGAAAAAGCTGACGGAGTGAAAGAAAAGGAAAAAGACAAAAAAAAAGAGAAAGAGGAAGGCAGTGAGCTGGTTTTTAGAAGGGAGACGCTTACGGAAAAGAAAAGGACTGACGGTTTTACGCGAAAAAAAATGAAGAAGACTTTGGGTAGGAAAGAAATGGGGAGGGAGCTACGGGTCTTGGGGGGATTGGAAATGACGGGTTGATGTTTTCGTCTGGGGGTGAGACTAGTTTTTTTTTTTTACGAAGCTTGCGGAGAACAAAGCTGGGGGGACGTTCTGCGAGGGCTCTTGACGTGAACTGGATGAAGGTGCTCTGCTTTTAGACAAAAAAAAAAAAAAACAGATAGCTTCTGGAGACTTATCAGCAGCTGGGTGAAGAAGCCATGGCTGGTATAGAGAGAGAGATACGCAACACAAGAGGGGAGGAGCCGAAAGCTCATCTTTTTTTCCTGGAAAGCGGGACGGAGGCCATTTTTTATTCAGGGGGTATCACGAGTTTGGAGGGAGAGTTTACAAAAGGGACTGACCAGGGGCTTGAGGAAAAAAGGATAATTTACGAAGAGGGAGAGAGAGGGAACTGAGTGCTGGAGACAAGAGTGAATCACTGAGCTTTTCTTTCGTTTGAGCGGGGGTCTTTTGCTTTGAGATTTTGGGGGAGAGCTTTTGAAAGGGAAGAGAACTAGAGAATAGAGGAGCTTTGAACAGAAAGAGAAGGAAACAAGTACGGCTTTCTTCAAAAGATTGCAAAGGAAAACGTATCATAGGATTGAGGAACTTTTTGTCTGGAGCCTGGGGTTTTGACGCTGCTCTGGTTTTTGGGCTGCACCGAAAGCTTCATAGGAATGGAAGGCAGCAGGTTTATGAGAGGTTGGGTTCTTTTGGACATCTCGACCTTGGTTCCTAAAAAGAAAAAAAAAAGTACCGACTTATAGACTGAAACGGTGGATTAACTTTGAACGTGGGATGAAACAGAGAGGGAGTTTTTACATTTTTTCTCCCGTGAACTTCAACTTTTCGGAAAGGGAGCTTTTAGTTCTATTTTCTCTTTACTTTTACATTTTTTGTGACTCTTTTCCTGTATTTTATTTTAGTTATATCATGGAGAATATTTTTGTGATTTTCATAACTTTTGTGTTGAACAGGGTTGGCTAAATTTTCGTACTAAAGTTAGAGGTGAAGTTTAAAGATTTAAACATTGTTTTCGGATCAACATTGGAATTTATGTTGTGAGCTTGATCGTTTGATGGATTTTATTATTAGATATTTTGATTGTCTGTTAATTTATCTTGATTCATTGTAATTTTCGAATACAGTGAATGCTTGAAAAAATCTCTATGATATTCAAATGAGTTTGTGAAGGTTATAATCATCAATCGTTTATGCTTACTCATTAGTGACTATTTTTCTTGACCTTAAATGTTAATTCTTCCTGATTAAACTAAAACATTGCATATTTTATATATTTAAAACCAATGTAATTTCATTGCTTTGTGACATTATTATTGGTTTTAGATAAAAAAAAATGGTTAATAGGTATAAATTTGAGTTGTGATTTAAATTGATTAATATCATGGTTTATACTTAAAGTTATAACCTCTTATTTAATTGAGCGATATTTCTTCACATGAGCAATGTTTTTCTTTAATATTATATTTTTACTTTTTAATTTATTTTTGGTTTTCTATTTTTTTTTTTTTGTTGTTTCTTTTCCTTATTTTTATTCTTCCTTTGATTTTATAATTTCAGACTGTCTTTAGATGAAATACATGCAATTTTAGCACATGATCGGCTTATTTTGGACAGGAAACCAAAGGAAAAACACATGCACATAGTTCAATGGGACCCACTCATTATTTTATGGATGGCACTTACTTTTTCCTTTTTGTTTCTATACGTTTACATGTAGAAAATTGAAAGGCAAATCTTATGTGGGATCCATGCATGGAATAAAGAAAAGAAAAGTTGTTTTGGAAGCACATGAATTTTGGAAGCAAAAGCACACACGGCAACTACATTTCAACCATCATGTAGTGGACTTTGCGACAAGAAAAGAAAAGGCTAACATTTTCATGTGCTGAAAATGGACTTATGGGGACTGAACAAAAAAGCTTACAGAGAGGAAGGAAAAGAAAGAGGGGGGGTTGATTCCTGGTGAAAGAAGCTTGACGTTGAGAGTTTTTCTTTTGAGGATCTATTTTCTCTCATTTTTGCTCTTTTGTTCAAATTATTTTTCAGTATTATTTTGTGTTTTATTTTAGTTTACTAATGGAGAATATCTATTTGATTTCCATGACTCTTGTGATGAACATGGTTGGCTAAATCTTTTGTACTAAGGTTAGAGTTGAAGTCTAATGAGTTAGATATTGTTTCCAATCAACAATAGTGTTTTTATTGTGAGTTTGATCGATTAAATGGTTTTATTATTAGAAATTTTGATTATCTATATATTTATCTTAATCCATTGTGATCTCTAGATACATTGGATGCTTGAAGAATCCCTTTGATTTTCAAATGGATTTGTTAATGTTTTAATCATCAATTGTTAATGCTTAATCTGTAGTGATAAATTTTCTTGATCTTAAATGCTAAATCTTCCAATTAAATGGAATTATTATTCTAGTTTAATTGAATTAAATCGATCAAAAATAATATTCTAAATTATTAGACGAATCCTCGAAACCTTAGTCATTCTCCATATCAATTTATTTTATCATTTTAGTTTTATTCTGTTACGTTAAAAATCTTCATCTTAGTAATTTTCTTATCAACTTGATTGCACATTCATTTTAGTAATTTATTTATTTTTTTGTTTGAGTTTATTTTCTTCATCACATAAGTTAATCCATATGGATTCAACCCTGTTAGGTACTACAACACCTGTATACTTGCAGGTAAAACTACACTAAATTTTTGGTTCACTAGTTTGAGTTAAAGTTTAGGCACAACACTTCCAATTAAACAGAATCATTATTCTAGTTTAATTGAAGTAAATCGATCAGAAACAATATTTTAAATTACTAGACGGATCCTCAAAACCTTAGTCATTCTCCATGTTAATTTATTTTATCATTTTAGCTTTATTCTGTTATTTTAAAAATCTTCATCTCAGTAATTTTCTTTTCTATTTGATTGCACGTTCATTTCAATAATTTATTTTCATTGTTTGAGTTTATTTTCTTTATCACATAAGTCAATCCCTGTGGATTCGACCATGTTAGGTACTACAACACCTGTATACTTGTAGGTAAAACTGTATTAAATTTTTAGTTCACTAGTTTGAGTCAAAATTTAGGCGCAACATGACGCCCCTAACCTCCGTTTGGGATGGAACAGAGACTTAGAGCATCGGAACATGTAACACAAGATTACACATCCTTGTACATGACAGTTAATATATAATGCATTCTATAAGTGTATTTAACATAATGCAATATTCACAATGGATTAAGAAATATTAAAACTTATGCCAAAATAACTAAAACATCCCAATTCATTCATAACTGGCATAAGTTCAAGGCAAACGGTAGCATAATCTTAGTACAGTTATTCATCATAAGAAGTCTCCAAAGCTAAATCAACTGCTTCATGCATTCTAGTGCACGAATGGTTAGCGCTATAAATATCAAGATGAGGTCCAGTCTTTTCTCAAGATCTAACTCCTCTTCAATGACTTCGATCCATTGGTCCATCTAGTCTGTCCTCATCAGGTTCTGATAAAACTTCTATCATTCCGAGTGGAATGATAGTGGGTCCACAAAGGGTGAGATTTACTTGAAATCTCAGTAAGTTAGGCAAACAACGTGCACAAAGATAAATTATGCACGATAAATGATAAATATGAAATGCATGCAGTGCAGAAAAAACAATATATGTCTCCCATCTAGATTCCGTGACATTTTCAAAAAAATTGAGACACATTTTCTTACAGAGAACATTTTTCACTTTAATTGACAAAAGCATCATAAGCTTCATCATTATTAGCAATTCATTCTTAATTATAACATCATAACGTGTGGTATCATCACAGTTCTCCATGTGTACTGTGAGTACCTGCAGGTGACCGTAATACAACTCACATTGAAACTACGTTCTCTGTAGACTCATTCTCAATGTATTGGTAACATAACATAACATAATATCATAACATGTACACCTACCAACCTTAGGTGTCATAATATTTGACTTCGCTTTGACGTTCTTTAAAAAGAACTCATTCGAAACCCGTTGACTGTTTTTCGTTAACCCAAGGGTTACCATTCCATTCTTAAACACTCTAGAATGAAAAGAGGAGATCCACTTAGATAATTCTCCATCCTAACCTTTGGGATTGTGACAAGAATTATTTTCATGCTATGCTTGAAAAATGTAATTCATGGCATGCATACGTAACAAGCTTTCAAGTGAAAATAACGTTTATATGCAATATGCTAAAAATAGTGAGAATGTCATATGTCATGTAGTTATGCACTCAATGTATCATATAACATGATATTTTATGCTTAAAATGAAAATTATAATATGAATGTGGCATTTATCAATAAATCATAAATAACTTATAATCGAGATGTAAGTTAGATGCCAACTTACAAACTTCCTAAGTTTGAAAAATCGTAGCTGTTGAAATCAAATTCATACTAAGTTATGATTTATACCAATATAGAATATGTTCATAACAAGAAGGTTTAAAAACATGGGTATTTACAAAAATACCCCTAAACTCTTAAGAATTGCCACTAAGGCCTTAATTTTTCACTATATGCAAACAAGCTTCAAATTTAACCAAACTTCATGAACCTCATGTTTTTCATATTCTAAGACCATCTATACCTTTAGAATTGTAAAATTCAAAGTTGAATTAGTTCAAATATACTCAACTTGTGGCGTGCACTCTAGTTGATGCCTAAGTGTGATTTCAATTATTGATCCCTATGAATGCATACATATACAATTTTATTTAATCACAAATAATCACTATAGTTCTTAATGACATGATAAAAACTAAATCTTAGGTGAGAAAGTTCATCCCATCACTTAATCATGACTAAAAACCGTAATCTTCCTTAATCATCATTTAATCAAACTTGATACTCTTAGCCTAAATCACAAAGGCATGCTTCAAAATTCACCCAAAATATATATTTCACTCTTATCCTAATCACAAGGTTTTATCAATGCTCATTTATCAAACCTAGGTGAAATAAATCAAAACTTCAAGCCTTAATCACAAACTTAATTAAAAATCATGCATGCTTTGATGGTCAACACGAGGTAGAATTAAAACCTATTATGGCATGTTTCTAAACTCAAAATAAAACATCCAATGATCATTTTAAGACATTAATAAATCATATCAAAATATGATAAGACATGCCATAAATAAAATTTCCACTCAAAACAATTTAAACACTTAACCCATCCTTTATTGAACCTAGTTTTGAATTAAACATGGTAACCTTTTCCAAACTCAACCAAAATTCACTCTAACACTTAAATGTAAGACTTGAAATGCAAACTAAGATCTAGGACAAGAAAGTTTACAATTTTTGTGGCCCTTTTAATCTCCCAACACAAGAGCTCTCAAGAACTCCCAATAACACTCGAGAACACAAACTCACCTTTTAGATTCTCTCTAAACTCTTAGAAGGAAAGGGCTCTTGTTAACTTAGTGTTTTGTACGCCTTTGGACTGGGCCCTCAACAACTCAGGTCTTTAGTCTTGGGCTTGCGAATGCAAAGAAAGCACCGCTAGATGGCCGTTGTGGTGGTAACATTGAAGTCTCCGATGCTAAAGTCAGTATATCCTTAGATGAGCGTTTAACTAAGTATAGAGAGTTTAGAGAGTCTAACCCTTATTTTGATACCTGGGCTGGTTTTTGGGATCAAGTGCCCATGCCTTGTGGTAGGGGGACGTGTCTTCCTCTTAGCTTCTTTAGCCATACTTATTTAATGTGGCGTGACCCCCTGCCTTGTCCTGCCAGAGGATGCATGACTTCTAGTTCTTCCTTCTTCTCTCACTAGAAGATCGTGATTTGTGTTCCCCTATCCACTCAAGGTTATATGGGACTCAATTCCTTTAATGTGGCGTGTTTTACCATCATTCACTTTGGGATGATCTTTCTCGCGCTTCCCAGATAGTCATCACCTTCTGCTAGGGGACAAGAACCCTTTAACTGGGTTGATGGATCACCTGGTGGGCTAGGGCCTCTCACGATATTGGGCTCAGGCTTTGGGCCCAAGAAAAAAAAACCCCTAACAGCTCCCAATGCTCAAGAGGAGCTTGGAGATGAGGTGTGGAGGAAATGAGGGAGTGGAGGGGCATTTTATAGGAAGCAGTGGGGGAGGGGGCATGGGTCATGGCTTGGAAGGGTGGCTTATGATTGGTGGAGTGGGCAGTGGTGGTGATGAGTGCAAGGTTTCAGCCTTTAGAGCGAATTGTGCCCTAAACCCACCATGATTTCATCAAGTTAGGTGCTACAATGACCCTGAGAGTGCAAAGCAGATTGTGGTAGAGAAGGAAGAAGAGAAAAAGAATAAAATCAAGCATGATGCCGCCAGGTCTTCCAAGTTAGGCAGTTTTCTTCATATGTTTTGTCTCATCCTTTTGTTTTGTATTGCAAGCCTGAAGTCTTCTTTTGGTGGCTTTTTAGGTGAGAGAATGGTGCTTGGTTGGCTGCCAAGTGATCATTCATGTGTAGGAAAAAGAAAAAGAGTCAGGTGGAGGTGGTTCAACTGTGACATGCCTCACTCTTCTCCTTTGTCAAATCTATTTGGGTCTTCTTTGGGGTATAAGGTGACAAACCAACTCATGAGTGTCTTGAGGGTTCACTAGGGATTGGTGGAAAGGGAGGTGGCATGTGATGGTAGCTCAGCCATGGGCAGAAGTGAGAGTAAAACACAACTAACCGGTTTCCATCCAACTAGTGTTTAGGTGCAATCGGTTTGGGATTTTTGGTTTGGTTCTTGAAACCAATTCAGTCCAAGGTTTGACTTGGTTCTAAGGGGATGACATGAGGTGTGATTGGTGAGATTGGAACTAAAAATAAGATGAAATGGCCGTGGGTTATGGGGCTGTTTCTGTGCAACACACATGGAAGTGCATGAGGTAGCCAATTGGTAGATTTTTGGGCAATGAAATGTCATTACTCTTAATGACATGTGTGGAGATTTATTTAGTATTTTAATATGATCTAAAAATGATGTAATTGAATAATAAAACAAGAAAAGTTCAGATAAAAAAATGTTAAAAAGATTAAGAAAGAAAATTAAGCTTAAAATATGGTTTAAAGATTACTAATCATGTGCTAGCTTGATTAATGCTCTTAACCTAAAATTCAAAACTAAATTTTGAGTCCAAATAATTCCTTATGGTACACTATGGGCTTGAGAAAACCAATGGTATGGTGTATTGGATTTCAAATAGAAGAGTGGAAAAAAGCAAGACAAGACTTGGGCATTATTGGTCTTAAAAGGCCTTGAGTGCGAGTTGCATGGTTTATGAGCTTTGGGTGTGAGTTAATAGCCTTGGTTCCAGATTTTGAGAGATTATGAGAGGCCTCAAGATGCACAGAGATGGGGCTTGAAAGACTAGTCTTATCATATATAGATCATTGGTCAAACTTAACACCATAGGCCCAAAAGGCCTTATGCCTTCCTTATACTTGGGCTAATCTTTTTAAAGGCTATCCTACCAAGACTTAAACTCTTTTAAGGCTTTTAAGTTTTGGCCTATAACTTTCTAAGGTTTTAAGGGCCTTAAATGAATCGCGAATGGCTTGCTTACTAAACCGCTTAGTCTTAACCCTCAAGCTTAACCATTAATTACTCTAAGTTCTATAGTCTAAATAAGTCTAACTATCTCTAATAAAAATTAAAAAACGATATAATAATAATTCTTATATATAAAAAATAAAAATAAAGCCCAAAATTTTAAGTTTATTCTAAGGGTGTTTAAAGATTAATCCTAAAGGGTAATTAGGCGGGGTGTTGCAATTACAGATTCCCTTAGTTGCAAATCATGAGGGGTGTTCGCTTCACTAATGACTATGCGAGAAGAAATAATAAAAGACATGGAGAGACTTAAGGTGGAAGTCATCAAGGAGGCTTAGGGGAGGGACCCAAAAGCAAACTCCAGAACGAGGAAGGGAACGAGGATTCCAACTCTCAAAAAAGTAAATTCTAATGCACTGATGGAGGACTTGCGTTCCTAACAATGAAGAAATCAAGAAGATCAATGGATCATCATGGATGAAGCCCATCGATCTATTTACTTTGCAGATTCCAGGAGCACGAAAATGTATTGAGACTAAAACAAATGAATATTTGGTGGAATAACATGAAAAGGGAGATGGCGCAATTCATAGAAAGGTGTTTGACTTGTCATAAGTCAAAGTAGAACACCAGAAATCAGTAGGCCTCTTGAACCCTTTAAAAATCCCAAAATGGAAATGGGAATGAATTACCATGGGTTTTGTAATGGGATTCCCAGGGCACCAACAAGATAAGATGTCATTTGGGTAGTAGTGGATTGATCAATCAAGTCACCTTAATCCCTACCAAATAAAGTTAGAAGCTCAAAGATAAGTTGGCAGACTAGTATATGCTAGAAATTGTTCGTCTACATGGAGTCTTGATATCCAATAGAAATCCTCATTTCCGCAAAACTTTGGTTGTCAAATCGCTGTTTGATACTCCCACCTTAATATTTGAGAAAACGAAATAGCTACCTGCATATTGTCTTGATTTATAACGCACTAGACAATATGGAAACCTATTCAGCTTCTGGTATGATATGTTTTCAGTGAGGCTGAGTGATGATAATCAATTGACGTTAAAGGCATCTTGTCTGTCAAATTGCTAGATATAATTTCTATGAATGTAGTACTATTATTGATTTCAATTATTCGACAATTTGTAATATTTTTATATTAATTTGTAATAGATTTAGATTAATTTTTATTATCGTAATAGCTTAGAATACTTATATTTTTATGTTTTATACTTTAGACAACCTTTGTTTAATTTTATGTATATGCAAATTGTAAACTAAATATATTTTTTTAAGAGAAATGATATTTGCAATCATAAGTTATGAAAGCGTCATGCACTCATTTTGAAAAAAAAAAAGAGTAAATATGATATTCACATGAAAAAAAAATTAATTTTTTAATAGTAGATCATATTCTTTTTCAAAATGAGTGTATGACACTTATACAACTCATAACTGCATCTAGAATTATTTTTTTTAAAAAAAATCTAGGCCCAAACTGGCCCAGAAAGAGGTTTTGGGCCTAGTGTGTCTTGGGCCCATTTGATAGGCAGTTGGCATAGGAGATGCACCTATTCATGCAGGAGTTTGATATATTGTCTTGGTAGAAAGTCAATGTCGTCAAGTATCTTATCATTGGAGTCAAGTATCTTATCCTTGGAGACATAGCCTGCAATATTTTGGTCATCTTTATTATTATAATAGTCTCAGAGTTAGTCTTTAGCAGAAGGGGCGCATATTAGATCCATTTAGGGATGCACTATCTCCAACCACTATGGAGGCTGATTTGCACTAAAAATTGGATTAAAGGGAAGTCAATTCATATTCCAGATTTGGTAGACTTTGCGGAGACCGTGGAAGAGATGGGTGGTTCACAACCTGCATCCGATAATCACTCTTGCCTTTGTTATTGCTATGATAATGTTTTTGTTTATAATATATTGTGTTATTACTTATATTCAAATTTAATTGTTGTAAGGACAACTTCGACAAATGTATATACGTCTCCATCGGCTACAATTAGGCTTCTCCGTTTGATTCATCATTACCATTGGTTTGTATAATGATTTTCTTTTTTATTCGTAGTATATATAACGTTTATTTTTTGTAATTGTAATTGGTTTTTTTGTTTTTTTTTTTTCAGCTTTTACATACTCATTGTGATCACATGGTTCAATCCCAATGATCTCATCTTCAATCTCAATCTTATTTTGGTTTGTAATTTTAATTTTGTATCTTTATCACACACACACACACACATATATATAATGTTTATATTTATGAGTTTTTCTTATTTTGTTTTTCAGGTTTTATAATCTCATACCCTCACCTGCCTAAGTTCTAACCCTAATCACAAATTCTTAATGATCTAATTTGCATTCTTTGATAGTCAAACTTGGTTTGTACTTATTGCTTTATGCTTTTAAATTTTTTTTTTCATATGTACATTTCATTATATTGTATTTTATAATCTCAGAGTCTCACTTGCCCACCACCCCCAAATTCTAATCTCAGGACTCAAAGTCATCTAGTATGTCAAATTGTCAGATACAATTTCTAATGTTGTAATATTATTGAATTCAATTATTTGACAATTTGTAATATTTTAAGATTAATTTGTAATAGTTTTAGATTAATTTTTATTGTTGTAATAGCTTAGAATACTTATATTTTTATGTTTTATGCTTTAAACAACCCTTGTTTAATTTTATGTATATGTAAATTTTTAAATAAATATAATATTTTAAGATAAATGATATTTGCAGTCATGGATTGTGAAAGTACCGCGCACTCATTTTAAAAAAAAGTAAATATGAGACTCATGAAAATATTAATTTTTTAATAGTGGACCCTATTTTTTTTCAAAATAAATATATGGCGTTTCTACAGCCCATAATTATATCTGACATTACTCTTTTTTAAAATTTAGATGTGAACTAGCCCAGAAAGAGGTTTTGGGCCTGTGCCCTAGGCCCATTTGCCCTAGATTGGGGGATGGATGGACCCGGTGTCCAAATCTAACCCCTATCATTGAGACAGGGGGCCTCGCCTTCAGGTGGCGGGGCTAGATCTAGGGGCGAACCACACCTCCGCCAAGGGGCAGGATGTGGGATGCAGCCTCCCCCATCCACACTCCTAATTGTTATCTTCGAAAAAAAAAAAGGGTTTGAAAACCGGTTTAGAATGATGATATTTTGTACTAAAATTATGAACAAAAAAAATTATCATATCAAAGTTTGTCACAATAATTCCACATAGACATGATACAGGACACAGTTCTCTCTCCAATCAATTTAGAAAATTAATGAACATACACAAGTAAAAAATTTTCGGTTATGCTTTTAAAAAAATCATAAATTTGTCACATGATTAATAAATAATTCATATTTATAATTAAGTTTGAGAAACTTTGGTCCAATCCAATTAAAGAGGAAAAAATCTGCCACTTAAAAGCGTGTCTATATGGATAAGAAGATTACTGAGGACTAAACTCCCCACAAATTTGCAAGATAAGCATCCAGGTCAGTGCCGAGGATGCAGATAGCGAGGGATAGCGGTGACAGGACGTTTACCATGTGAAGAGATCATGAGGCGGGAAGGTCTAGTCTAATTCAGTATACCAGAAGGGTCTTTGGGTCAAGGGGTTGTCTCGATCCAGCCAACCAAAGAAACCAACTTTATACGATGAACCAACCCCTGTGCCGTGTGGACTACACTGCACACCACTTGCTTACATTTTTGCTTTCAGGGGTCTGGCGACTGACATTCATATTCCTAATGGTTTAAAAGGTCCAAATCGGTGGTTCGAGGACTTGTTTTGGTGTCATTCCACAGATTAAATACGGCGGGCATTGCCCGAGGGGCATGTCTCTGTCTTACTGCATTTTCTTTTCCTACAGGAAAATGGGATCAAACTACACGGTGTTATCTTTACAGCAATTAGTTATATATTCTCATTGGGGTTCCATGCTCATGCACATGGTTTCAACTTTATGTTAGGTCCAAACGTCATATTTGATTGAAAAATTGATTGATGCCTAATGAGAAGAAAGAATATTAAGTGGGACTCATAATCCGAAAACCCTAATTGCTTGTCATTGGATTGGAAGAGGCAGGCGGGAAACAAAAGCAACTATATTGTCAGCGGATTGTGTAAAAAGACAAGAATAGTTCTATTTGAAGATATTTACATCACATACCATCCTTATACAATTTGATTTGGAATTTATCTTTTAAATTAAATCAAATTATGACATATAGATATAGACGTTGTATGATATAAATGCATGAACAAATGAAATTTCTAGCTTGTCAAAGTGGTATGTTGCGATCAAAATTGTCAAATTTTAACCAAATTAATATCTATAATTTAAAAAATTTCAATCAAAGTATTTAAGCAGTGTTGCAACCATATTTCAACTTTAACAGCCTGATTAATATTATGTGCTCAATTAATAGAGAGAGAGGGGAGTAGATGGACAAAAGGAGGTTGGTGTATAAGGAACAGAGCAGGGCAGAGGGAATTCATTTTAAGAAACAAAAGATTAGACATCAATAATCATACTTGCATTAATATAATCATACATCACACCAGCAGTAGATCCTGATTCTGATTTGTGGGATCCACTCAACCCGACAAGCAGGGCTCTAAGACCTTCTGGTTGTTGGACATATCTATCTCCCCCTCACCCCCCCTCCCGCTTCCAACCCTAACAACTCCACACCCATCATCTTAATTTTTCACGAAATGCAATCCATCTCACGCTTCCTGTCACACGCGCGCGAGCGCGCACGCACTCTGAGCTAATATCAAAGTTACCAGTTTACATCAAGCAACAAGTCTAAGAGAAATCAAACCCCTATTACATCTTGGGGCAAATCTAAAATGTGAAGAAAAAAAGAGACAAAATCTCCACCCAAACTAAAAGCACCAGCTGAAAGCAGCCTAGAGCAGGCTCTCTTTCTTCTATCAGTGAGTTAAAACTCTGGATAACTTGTTTTCTAGAACAAACCTCTGTACAAATGCCAGATCGGTTACATAACCAACTTGCAATTAAATCCTCACTACCTTGTAGTAGTAATTAACTTATAATCGTAATGAAAAATATGGGGATTAATTACTTTGAAATGGTTGTCATTGGATTATGAGCCTTTGGTACTTCGTCTCTGTAGGACAATCAGAGCCTTCACATAGAACCCTTTTTCTATTGATGCCACAGCTGGTGGGGGTGTTGCAGCTGAAAATGTTAGCCAATGAGTCTTGGCGGAACTCTGGTTGTGGCGGTGGTGAAGGAATGGTTACAGGAGGAATCTCAAAGGACTCAAGTGGTGGGGGTGGGTGCCTCCATTGGGGAAGAGGTCCAGCCAGAAGCAGAGTCTGAAGGAGTGGACCTGCTTTCATCACTGCCTGTAAAAGCTTACCCTTTTCAGGTAATGGCTTCTCGGGGAATGGCTCTACTGTTGTTTGTGGCACAGATTGGGTTGCTGGTGGTGGAGGTAATCTGGAAGGTGGAATTGGGTCAACAATTGGAGATGAAACAATGCTCTCCTCACAGTCTGAGGATGAGAAGCCATTGTTGGAGTCGATTCCTCTTCTGGGTTCGTCTTCAATGCTGGAAATTCCTGAAAGAGGAGCAGTTTGTTGACGCTGTTGCTGGAATAAGAGCTTCTCAAGGAGGAGTCTTTGGCATTTCTCTTGTGCTTCGTCTCTTTCTCTGATGGCTTTGCTAAGCAGATCTTTGAGATTAAGTAACTGATCATCTCTCTTTCTAAGCTCCTCATGAGCTGCCAACCTTGTTTGCTCAAGTTCCAGAGTAGTGAACAAAAGAGAAGTTCTGAGCTCTTCCATTGTCTGTATGATCAAAATAGACATCAACCATGTGTAATTAGCTCTCAAATGGCAAAGAAAGGAACCCCATTATGCATTTATAAGCAGGGAAAAGAGAACGAAAACCCATTAACCTCTGCTACTACAAAAACCAAATTAAACTAAATCCTCAGACAATCACAACACAAAAGAAACTCGTTACCTTTCCTTGGTTGTAGTAAGCCCAGCTAAGAAGAGGATTGCGTTGGTCTTCCATGTTCCTGTAAATGGACTGAAAAATTGAACCAAGTATTTATCAGAGAGAGAGAGAGAGAGAGAGAGAGGTGGGAGGTTTTGAGCGGTTCTTTCTCTTATAAGAAGTAGTTGCCACTGTTTTCTGTTGTAATATTTGCTTTTCCTCAGTAGGAGTTGAACAAAAGCGCAAAAGGCCAAAAGCGCAGCAAGCCAATTCCTATATGCTATGCTATCTCCGTCTGAGTCTGAGTCTTTCTTTTTATTTTTATTTTTATTTTTATTTTTTTGGAAAGAAGATAAAAAAAATAAAAATTACCGAGTCTTAGGCGCTATGCACAATCTAGCGCGGCGAATCATGTATCAGCGATAAAAGCGGGAGCAAGAAACCAGTTTCCCCATGTCCTATCCTGTTGATACAGACCTTCTTCAGGAATCACTTCGACTTTTGTACCCACTTGCATAAAATTGGAAGAGACTGCACAAATGTAAAGTTTCATCAACAAAACCATTTAAATTTTACAACCCCACTTTATATTTACATAAATGGTTTTCATTAAAAAAAAAAAATGGTGATAAAAATAATAGTTTGAATTTTTCTTATTTAGAGGATGATTAAGCCCACACACAAATAATAACTTGTGCGACTCGAAAATGCTGCCGTTTAGCCCAATCAAAGTCATGATGCGTTTGCATATATCTTGTACTGTGGAAATGATTTCAAGCATGAAGAAAGTTGCAGAGTTTTTTGTGGGATAAAAATATTGCGTCAAATAAGAACAAAGTTGAGTACTTTGAAATTGTATTGATGGGTCCAAACTCAAAGTTTCAGTACATCTTTGGATGGAGTAGACGCTTCTCATGTTCTTCTCTTTGGAACAAATGGTCTTATTTGATAGTTAGGTTTCTAAGTAGAGGGGTTTTGCAAGCCTCAAACCCACGTGTTCTCATGATATGTAAGTAGAATTTTTATCCTTAGATTTTATTTTTTATTTTTCCCAATTTAATTGTGTATTTATTTATATGCATAACGCATGTTTTTTTTTTTTTAATTTGTCAAAAAAAAAAAATAAAAATATGTGGGAAATAGCTAACAATCTTATGGTAATAGATCAAAAATATGCATTGCCTCTAGCACTTTCTATCCTTCTATAGCGTGTACATCTCAACCGTGATGATTTTATCTATCATTTCTACTCTTTTTTGTCAACCGCTAAACTCTTTCGTGAGATTAAAATTCTAATATTTTTACAAAGGAAGAACATATCAATTGAACTATAAATCAATCGGTATAACGCCAACTTCTGTCGTATATTCACTTCTCAACAAAAATGGTAAAGTTTTTCTAGTTTGTTGATTTTTCTCTCACACGTGGGCTGCCTTTCCCAATAAATCCAAACAAGGATTTCTTGTTAAAATTTCTCTCTTTGCAATCCAAAGAATTTGATTAACCCATTTTGAAATTTTCCTTCTTTGAGTTATTTTTTTCTGTTTTGAAGGTCAAATTAGTATACTTCTCTTTGCAAAGACTAATATCTAGTCATTCTCTTAACGTAACGTCTCAATAGAAGACCCAAACCACATGACATATACTTCAAACGAAATAATTTGAGTCTCATTGGAATCTTATGAAGAACAAAAATTTCTCATTTTCAAGTAATGTGAGATCTCATACATTAGCTACAGTTAACTTTATCATTTAGAGAGTATCACACTTAACCTAATAGGCCAATGATTAAATTTTTTATGCGGCTATAAATTCACTAATTCAACCATATACTAAAGCTCCCAATAATATTGCAAAACGGAAGAAAGGGTTACATCAGAACAGTATCTATTTGGAAAGATATGGCTAAACTTTTAAGCAAGTGATTGATGATTTCTAGAGAATATTAATATTATAAGAGTCGTAATAAAAATAAATAAAACCTAATGTTAGGTAGGATTCTTTAACTTTTACTCGGAATTTTCGAGAGAATTTTGGTTCCATTATTATTATTTTAAAGAAAAAGGAATGATCAACTCTCCAGTCATGTCGTGTTTCGTACATATTTCTTTGGTCCGTTGAAAATACAGGCAACCCTAACACCTTCTTCCATCTCTTCAGCTTGACCTCTAGCAATTGTTTAAAGAATATTCCAACTTAAAATCATATATATTCTAATATTTCATTTTCCAAAACATAATTTTTTAAAATTGAGCCTTGGTTTTTTCTGTTCAATGGACATTCCAAAACTTGGTTTCCCTTGAAGTTTTAAAGAAAAATAATTTGTACAATTTTAGGTTATATAAATTTCACGTATTAATTTTAGAAAAAAGTGGACAAATTTGTAATTTATATTAAGAAAAATTTATTGTTTTACGGTAGACCTCGCTAATTTTTAAAAATATTTATACGAAATTTGTATACCTTAATATTATATTTAATATTAATTTTATAATACTGTATTTAATATTACTCTCAGCTGTAGAAAGATGGAGCACATTATGTATGCAAGGACTCGTACTGGTCTTAGAAATCTGGCATAATATTAGGAACTTTTCAACCGGCATGTCTATTTTGACAAACAAAAGTCACAAAGCAAAATAGAAGATGGAATCATCATGGCCTTGGAAGCTGCTTGTCATGGCACTCATTTTTGACTTGAGGGATTTGCCTGCATGTGCTAGCTGCAGTTCATCCCCAGCATAGACTACAACTGTACAACACAACCCTACCTAGCTAGTAGATACATCTATACATATTTTCTATGAAAATCTCTCTTTAAGAGTATGCCGGTTTTTCTGAGAGCTATATACTCTTCTCACCGTGTTCTACAGCATTTGCCTGCCTTGATCGAAATTTTATAAGAAGTACAGTACTTCAATCATTACTGTACTGTTGTTAAGGTCTTTTAAATTAGACGACATAAAGTCTAATTTTCAAATAGAAAAATTAGGTTCGAACTCCTTAATTTTATATAAAAAAACAAATTCATCACTGTATTGCACTAAAAATTAGCCTAACGGTGACAATTTCTCGAATACACACAAAGAAATATGTCGCTATTTTCCATTTTTTTGGTCTTTTCTTCAATACTAAGTCATTTGGAGTATTTGTTGGGATTTCTATCCCCATTATCTTAATATTTTCTAGTTTCAGTACAAAAACTAGGATGAAAACTGTAGTCTCATGTATTGTATTTCAACCTCTCTCTTTCTAATGTTCAAATATAAGGTCAAGGGAAATAATTCCATTGGCCAGAAAAAAGGAGCTGGTAACCAAACTTTCCCACCAATATACTTGCCCAAAGAAAGTCGATGGACCCCTTTTGAACGCTAAAGTCCTAGTTGAGGGAAAGAGTGAGGCTTCCATTTGACCGGTTCAAGACTGCCATAATATCTGGGACACGTGTACGGTGCGAGTGAGGCTTTAACATCACATCTACTCCTAATCTTGTAATTTGATAATATCGAAAAAGGTCAGGAAAATACAATTAATTAATAATATATATATATATATATATAAAAGATTGGGAGCGCCTTGGCTTTATGTCCCATTCGAAATGTGATTGTTAATTGCCTGCACATGTTTGTTCTTACCGGGATGCAGCTATTTTAAGCATCACGTAGGGGACATCTCCCCCAACTTCTCCCTCCTCCTCCTCCTCCATTTTGGAGAAACTGTAACTCTTTTTTTTTTTCTTTTTACTAGAAAATAATTTATTTATATTTTATCAATAATAATAATAATAATAATAATAATAATAATAATGATTTTCAAAGGATGAATTTTATTGATATAAAATCACGTCATTTTTTTTATAATTTAAACTTAATGATTTTTTAAGTTAAAAAATTTATAACCATTTATTTTATGCTAATTTTAATTTATTTATCCCACAAAAAGACACTTAAATCCTCTTTTCAATCCAATAACAAAAATAACTATTTTAAAACAAATGCTATTAATTTCTGTATTTAATCTTGTATGTTGAGAATTGAAGTTGGATTGATTTTTGTATTTTGCTTGAAATTTTAAGAAAATTGTAATGATTTGATAATAATTAGATGAAAAAAATTAAAAATTTGAATTTTAAAAATATTTATATTTCAATGATGTTCAGATATTAAGATAAAGATCATGAGATGAGACTTATTTGGATAATGAAAAATATTTCATCTCATCTCATATCATCTTATCTCATCATATCATTACAACCTTTTTAAATTTTCATATAAAATATAATAAACAATTCAATTTTTTTTTAATTTTTAAATAAAAATAATATTCTAATAATATTTTATTTAACTTTTATCTTTCATCTCAACTTATTATCCGAACCAAAACTTCTTGTCCTAATTATATAAAAGCTTAAACGAAGGTGCGGGCACGAGTGTAGAAACCACTTACCTATACATGATTTGCCTCCTACAGGAGTAATGAGCGACATTCTTTTGAGCCCTAGCATAAGACACCTTGTGGATTCTTCTAAGCATTGATCTGCACTTCATACACCTCTTCTTATATCTTCAATTATTCTCTCTGTCGTCTCCCTCAATCCTAGTTTCTTTTTCATCTTCTCTTTTCAATCGACTCGTCTTTAATTTGTTTGTTGTCCACGCCTTCCCATTGTCTCTTGTCCGCATCGTCTCAGTACTCTCATTTTCTTCAATCATCTCTTTTTCTCGTCTTTCTCTTTACCCGGCCACTTGTTGTTTCTCATGCATACACACAATCTTTGTCATCACTACTTGGGCCAATGCGAGCTTAGTGGTCAGTGTGCTTGGAAAGGGGGCGGGGATGGTCCTCGGCAACAGGTGGCCGGATTGGTAGGTGAGAGTCCAATAGTTGAGCACGTAGGTGGTGGATAAACCATGCAGTGGCAAACCTAGCATCCCGTTTCCAAGAAACAACTAGATTTTCTTACAGGTTTTATGTTACATGAATCAAATTTTAGTTAATGGATTATGTTCTCTCGCCACCAACAGCAGCACAACATGAGTACTACGTACATTGGACGTTGCGGCCTCATTTCCTGACGCATGCATGCAGCTTGGCAGTTCCACTGCCTATTGCAACTTAGGGAATCAGCCCAATTAAAATACCACCATTAATCAAGGTAGTTTCAAGTACTTCAAGCAAGCGTAAATCAACCTTTTTAATAATTTGGGATAGAAATCATAATAAATAAAGGGTAGTTAGAGAGAGCAAAATTGACTTTCCCCAAAGTCAAAGTATTGGTACTGTAGTATATTCCACTCAATTATTGTAAGAATAATAAAGGAGAGTCAAGCTAGCCAAATAAAAGATTATAGTCAAATTATTAGATTACTAAAACATGATAAAGATCATCTTGGTGGGCATGAACTTGATAATACATGAGAAGTTGTCCATCAAACCCTAACCTAAATCCGAAATTATAGGTCATGACTCTAGATAATTCTCAATTATAGCTCTAAAGAGTGTGATTGTCGGACTTGTATAGGGTCCAAAAACTGTTTTTAGTGCGATTTGTGAAAATCTTTTTAAATCTATCTCTTTCATTCAACTTAAGATTTTGAGGCTATAAAGTGCGCACGTGTCTCTAATTTTTAGGCTTTAATTGTAGTGCGCCGAATGTTGGACGATTTTTTTGCTTGAGAAAAAATCGAGACCTCAGGTCTAAATTAGGGGAACCAAACCCTCCGTTCCAACTCGAGGTGTCTTTCCCTTTCCGATTGGGTCATGTTTGATCAACCAATTAAGCATACTCTTTTGGCTGGACCAATTAATATCTCCATAACAACCCTTGTGCTACTACAGTGAAAAGGAACCATACAACAACAATTAGCAGGACAATTTAAGAAAGTACAAGATTCTATTACACTTAATTGCCAAAACATGATATAAATTTAGAAAAAGAATATGGCATCACCATATCTTTCTTTTCCCGCCTCCATGCTCCACTATCTTCAATGCCATAATAGTAGTTTGTCTAGGCATGTTTTAAGAATGATAATGATCATAATAATGATACTCAAGGTATGATATTAGTGATTATAATTATCATTCCAATAAATAGTTGTTAAAAAAGACATGGCTAAGGTATACAAAAAACGGGAGATCCATGATCTACTTGATATATGTTAATGTAGAAGTTTTTAAGGAAGCCATCCTTAAATACCCAAAAAGAGAAGAGACATCAAGTATCATTACAACATCACTTTTACCAACATTATTACATTATACAAGAGCAACTAAACAAATAAACCCCAAAAAAAAAAAAAAAAAAGACTTAGGGATTTACTGTAGAGCGGGCATCATATTCATCATAGACTCTTTGGTAGGACTGGCTATCCCTTTTGCACATTTGGACCCCACATTATCGTACCTTTGATGCCTTCTCAATCAAACCTGCAGTGGGTTGCGCGCATCAAAGACTATGATCTGGTTGGCAACATGGATAACATCACCATTCTTCATTTGCCATTTGCTTGAGTGATAATAAATACATTACTTAAAAATGTCTTTGATCCCCATCATGAGCATAAAAAGGGCCCGGCCAATATGCTTGCAATATCTTGATCACTCTTAACCAACCAAAAGTTACACTTCCAAGGGAGAAAATGTACTCAAAGAAGAATTAAAACCCTCAACAATTTTTGAGTTTGGATAAATCTTAAACATATAGCTCACTTCCAATGAAACTCTAACTCATGATAAATAAAGGGAATTTGGCTTAAAAGATTCTAGGAGGATCATATATAATTGGGGGTTGAGTACATAATTAGGTTTTGGGTTTTACACTGCTATCTTTTTGCTTCCCGAGTTTCTTATTTTATCGCTATTTTAAATATTTTAAATTCGTCAAAAAATTGGAAATTCGAAAAGCAAAATGATATCGGTGTACCCTATATATGTAAGAAACTGATTGTATATTTAACCCTATATATGTAATTTCTGACCAAGCTTTATCATTTATGTCTGAGAGGAGGAGAAAATTATTAAGTTTTATCTAAAAGAAATAGCACAAGAGTACTGCACAGTGCACACGCTACTTTTCTAGCTAATAAAAAAATATTTGCAAAAATCTCGTCTGTAACATCTTTGCATGAAAAAGTGGAAGAGTCGGAAAGAAATTAGGGGCCTACCTTAACCAGAATTCTTTTGCCTTTTGATAGAAATGATTCCATTAACGGTCGCAAAAGCAATTCGTTAATTCTTTTCAAGAACCCTGTGTTTCTTACTCGGCTAGCTATTCCTTTCAACATCCCCACATGGTTTAGTGGTTGATTTCAACCTTTTTATCCCCATCTTTCCTTGACACTACAAGATATTAATATATAAATATTTTTCTTGTAGATACCACCACTTTTTCGGAAAATTACATAATATGCTTAATTGCTAGCTGGATGGCCCGGCTACACTTTGTAATTTCGAATTATTAGATGTTTTATATGACTTTGTATAAGAGGAGATAATTGGAGGTGGCTTCTCTATCTAAACGCGACTATCGTATCACAATAATCGTTGGGAACGAGATAGAAAGAGCGAGAAGCAATACTAGACGATCCTCGAATTTGAGTCATCCCTAGCATATATTCCAGTCCCACTAAAGAATTTAATAAATTCTTAAGCGGCTAATATTATACCATTTAATAACTAAAAATTGATAAACAATACTCAGCCTAATTTTCAAAGGAAAACATGTCTTCATTTAAAGTTAAAAATAAAAATAAACTATATTTAAGTTCTTCATTTACCAATACATTATTTTGTATGTTTGATATTTTTTTCATAATTATAATAAGTCTTCCAATAAATAATTCATTTATGGGATGATTTATAACTATATATATATATATATATATATATATATATATCTCTCTCTCTCTCTGATCTGTGTGTGTGGACTGAAGTTGACTGAAATTATTCATGCAATTGAGGTTACTTCAAGCTCAAGTGTTCCTCCATTTTTGGGGTTCCATCCCACATCAAGAGAGAGAGAGAGAAAAAAAAAGGGGTAAAGGAATATACTTAGATTCAGTTTTGAATTGGATTACTCACAAATAGAAAGGAAACCCCGAGCTGAAGTCCACCATTAGTGGGGTCTCAACGGCTAATTCCTGTCGGCGTAATCCAAAAGAATAATGGATGACAACTTTGTTTAAACCGTGTGGGCTCCATTACTAACATAAATATTATTAGAAAGACAGAAAATACAATAAATAGGTCACATAGGACTCTTTAGTCTTTAGGTGGGTCGTCAATTCCATCTCAAATCATATCATGTTTTTGTAGTTGTATGATCTTTGGAATCCCAAGCCCTCTCATTACACCAACAATTAATTAATATAAAATAAAATAAAATAAAAGGTTAAAGAAAGCTACCTCCTTGGCTCCCCCCAACCAAGTTTTGTTTAATCCTTGTCATCAATCTTATCATTAATTAATATTATTTAGAAAAATAATTGATCATCTGGGTATAGTCCAAATCATACTCATTTGATGAATGACGCGTGTCCTTTTTTTAAGAAAAAAGTTTGTGAGAATTAAGGAGAATTATGATAGGATATAGTTAAAAAACTATTGCACAGTCAATGTACACTGTAAATATCGTTCATGCAATAATGATTGAATTTCTTGAACATTTGGCTCCCAAACATCAACTTCACCAACTCAATTATAGATATCCTCCATATCAATGCTCAACAACTGGATGACTTTTATCAGACTGTCCAGCATCATCGATCTACATCGATCATCGGACCGTTCGATCTTTGGTTTCACAACCAGATTTTTTAATCCAGATCTGATGCATGCATTGCTGCCCCAATTATGGTGTCGGGTTTTATGCCTTGTAGTGCACACCATCTTGATCAGATTGCAAGCACTGTAATTTGGAGAAATTATTAGGCTTTTCTTCTGTTAATGATCGGCGGAAAATAACTCCGATGATTAAGTTAGTCGGAGATTCTTTTAGAGTAAATTGTTGAAGGAGAAAATTTCAAAGAGATGTGATTCTGCATGTTTTAAGGAACCCCACCATTCTATTGAGTTTGAGGCAATCACTTGCCATCATGTTCATTTCGGAGTGTCCCTTAATTATCATCATCATTCGAGACTCTTAAGGAGCCATCTACCATGCTTCATTTTTGTAAACTGATCTACAGATATATTTTTTTTGGGATTATGTTTTCATAACACGTCTCATCTTATCTCATCTAATCATTATAATTTTCTCAAATTCTTATACAAAATAAAATAAATAATTCAACTTTTTTAAATCTCAAAACAATAATAATATTAAAAAAAATATTTTAACAATATTTTATTCAATTTTCAATTTTTATCTCAACTCATCTCATCTCATCTACGAATTAAACAAACGAGGCCAGTAAGAACAGTAACATGCCCACTCTTAAAAAGTTAGAGTTAAATTGTCTTGTATACTACCAATCCTTATACAAAGCATAAAACATCTCTAAAAACATATCAAGTAAGCAAAACCCTCCAACTATTTACACTCTTATAAGTAAGAACATTAACCTGCCCATTTATAAAAGTTATACATCCTTTCTCTAGGAATATTGTTATAATCATATCAAGACCAACTCAAAAACTGCATGATCAGCACCCTCCTTGATAAAAAAATAATAATAACAACACCCATTGAACATCTTATAACACTACCTCCCAGGCTCCCACCGCGCAAACACATGGATTCTTCAAGGAACAACTATACCATTCCCTTCCTTTTATTATGAAAATAAAATCTATTTATAAGTTTCTTTTTCCAACACGCTGTTATATTAATAAATTGACTTATAAATAACAAACAAACCGTTGAAAATAGTCCTTTTAGTCACAAAATTTTGATAGCAAAAACTCGTTTATCTTGTAGTGAAAATCTCATTTTTACATGTAATGGATCCTTTTCTGAAACTATGAATAACCAAGTTAGGGGCGAATTAGGGCCCAGAGTTCGGTGAGTCGTGGTTTAGGGCCGATGAACTTATTCCTATCAGGCTCATGGACCCTTTGGCCCAACCCTATGCAACCTAGGAGTCCCTATTTTATTTTGTAGCAATTAGTATTGGTGCTAAGGTATTGGTTTTCTTTGGAATATCTAATAATTTTTCCTTGCAAGGTTAAGCAAAGAAAGAAATGAGAGAATGTTGGCTATTGAACATGAAAGTTACACAGAAATATGAATGATATTGAAGAGACCTTCATGACTAGTTATACAACAAGACAAAAGAGATCCAACAGTCCGTGATTACACTCACGCGGTTTTGGCCTTTTTACGGTCTCTCTCTTCAAAATGGCCGCCCCATTTGTCCTCATATATCCCTTTGCATGTGAGGGTTTTGAGATCAGTAGTACTTTTAAATTAAGAGTTTAACTGGGATTGTGGCGTTTCTCTGTAAGTTGATAGCGAAGATGAACGTGTGATGGATTTGTGGGGACAACATGTCCAAGAGCTCACGGGAATGGCCAAAAACCAGACTTTCTTGGTTAACGCAGGTGAAATCTGATATTGGATTGGACTTCTCCATCACACAGATACAGAGGGCCGTCCAGAATCTTTTGCTTGCTGGCCACCTTATTTATTTATTTATATATATATAAATGTTGTTTTGCTTGTGGGATACATATGTATATAGAATAAGTTGATGGGTTTTGAATCGATGGTTAAGGATATGTAAAAGAAATAGGGGGAAAAAGGGAAAGAAAAAGACTCCCTCCCTCCAATATTATGCCCCCACACGGTTTCTTACTTTATTTTGTACTACTAATGCTGAAGCATGTTCTATGAAGAATTCTGGTATTTTATTGACAAAACATTCACCAATATTGAAGATTTTGTGCTCTTGACTACTAAGCACCAAGTCACATGGATGAATATTTTGTTCCGCCATTGCTGGCAAACCTGAAAATGACTCATGCACCCAAAGACTAAAGTTTGAAAAAAAAATCTAGACACGGAATATATATATATATGTATATATATCTAATTTTGCTTTAAATGACAATTACATTTAAGTTTAAAATAATTTCAAATGTCATGTCAATAAATATTAGATAATAGAAATCATTACTTGTCCGAAAAATTTAAGTTAATAGAAAGACGTAGATTCTATTATTTATTTTATATATTAACAGCTCCTGAAGTTTTAAGTATATTAAATTTTTTAGACAAATAGAGAAATGTTAAAATTATGTATTCATCCTATTATGTTAATGCGGTATGCCCATCAAGCTTTAAATTATTTTTTCAAAATGAGAATTTATTCACATGTTGTGAAAATAAAAGGTGACCTAACTCATTTGAATAGAAATAGAACTTCGAACGAAGACTGTTCCTTGAGAATGTTGGAGTGCCTATAGCCACAGGCCTCCAACACATGCCAGGAAGTTTATATACATCCACCGTTTGGGCTTGTATGTAATTGGGTGCACTTCTGCAAAATTTCAGGTTGAGCCGAGATTACCAAAGCCCAATGTAGTGTTATTGTGTTAAAAAAAAATAAAAAAATCCAACCAGCCCCTTTGCAGTCAAGGCAGGGACATTTAGCTAAGATGTAACAACCCAAGCCCATCACTGTGGTATAGAAGTAATTCAAACAGAGCATTTGACAGCCTAGACAGACGTCAAAATGTGTTGTTTTCAGCAGAAAATTTGAAGATTTTCCATGTAATTTATAGCAATGAGCAATTTTACAAAGTAATCCCCATACGAAAGAGATAAGTACATTAGAGTCAATCTCTTGTTTGGATATACCAATTTTTGCAATTTTACAACATAACATGACTGATTAATCACACCAACGTGGATACGACAATACCACAAAAATACGATATCATAAACTTACAGACAGACACAGAAAGACGTTGAAATATGTGGTTTTAGCTCTATAAACAGTGGCTTGACTCGCTTTTATGGGTGAGAAGATTCTGATCACTCTGTCCTCCGCATTTTAATTTTAATGGGAGCTTCCTTGTAGGATTCCACCTTCTCAACAGCTTTGCGTAATGGTCTTCCAACTGAAGATCTTCGTGGTGGTTGTGCTTCATTTCTTGGCACAAAAATTTCTACTTCCGCTTCCTTTTTGAATGATGATTTTAATGGAAGAGGACCTTCATGCATAGGATTTTCAAGTGACTGACTGAGGGGATAGTTAGCATACTCTATCTCAAATAAGTTCTCTGTGGGTTCTCTCTCATGGAATTTAAACCTTGCGGATTGCCTCCTCATACAACGCCTGGTCAAAGTTAAAAAAGCCAGCATTTTACTTTTTTCTTTCAAGGGGTAAGGGATGATAAAAAGCAATGATAACAGCATTTTTTGCATCTCTGCAGACATGAATGCAGCAACGATAACACAATTTTTTTAGATCCTTTTAAGGAGGACGTTTCATGCATTTCTTTCAATGTTTGATATGTTCATCTATTCCTAAAACATCCAACACTTTAATAGAATGCATGCGAAGTTATATGACATGTTCTTCGCTAGGGGTTTCCCAGAATCATGTAAGACAACACAGTTAAGACGTATGCAGCATGTTAAGCTATATTAATGCTACAACAAACCTTTTATTTTCAACCTTCTCTTTATCTGCAACCTTTTCAAATGCAGTAGGTGGGCCCATAGCTGCAAGTATTTGTTAGTCCGATATAGAACAAGAAAAACAAATGTAGAAAAATGAAAATGAAAGATCCATTTTAGATCCATAAAATTACATCGACTTCTTCTCGTGCGCCTTCTGTTGCGATTAGACTTCTTTCCACTGTTGTTAGCTTCATGCAATGATTGCTCTGCCGCCACCTCTCCTTCCTTAAGGCAACAAAATTCACGAAGCTAAAAATGTAAAGAATCGGATGGGCCATAACAACGTATCAGAAACATAACAAAGAAGAGTAACTCACACACCTGAGAGGCAGTCTTTCCATCATACCTCACCTCTGTTCTTCTCTGCAAATGAAAATAGATTTCTTTTTCATTAAAAACGTAGTGTGTTCTAGTTTATAATCAGAAGGGTATTTCAGTTGATTTCGTTTATTATAATTTCCTTTCATACCGTGGTTTACCTGAATCTATCCTACTTCAGGTTAAATTTGCGAGAGTTGTTGATGGAAGAGTATTAAAAATCTACATAAGAAGTTCCCTTTTCATAGCTTACTAGAACAAAAAATGTTCATAAGATCATTGTATCAGAAACATAACAAAGAAGAGTAACTCACACACCTGAGAGGCAGTCTTTTCATAGCTCACCTCTGTTTTTCTCTGCAAATGAAGTAAGATTTCTTTTTTATTAAAAAAAGTGTTGAAGTTTAATCTGAAGGTTATTTCAGTTGATTTCATTTACTATAATTTCCTTTCATACTGGGACTTCCTTGAATCTAGCCTACTTCAGGTTAAATTTGCGAGTTGTTGCTGGAAGAGTAATTAAAATCTACATAAGAAGTTCCCTTTTGACAGCTTACTAGAACAAAAAATGCTCATAAGATCACTCTGACCAGTATTACCATAGATTAACTATATCATATCATATACTGCAGTGTTATGAACTACGCGGTTGGAGGCCGGTGTTTAAGGTTCATGAAATTCATGACATCTCAATCCAAAGATCTGTGTGAAGCATGTGTAGTATCCAACATGCAAAAATATATATGCTCTTAGATGTAGTTTCGAACAAGGCAAAGGGCAAAAAAGGAGAGAGAGAACTCCGTAATGAAAGTTGCATATTTCGCAACAATTAATAAAAGTAATAGTAATGAAAGTTGCACTTGCAGTATTGAACCTGGTTAGCTATTCTACATGGCCTAGTAAAGATTGTGCAAGGCGATTCTGGCAGACATCTTAAAACTTGGAGGAGGAAATCAGCAATAGGCAGGCAAGAAAAGTTAATATTCACATAATAATTATGTAATGACTACTGGTTTTAATCTAAAGAAGAGGTTCTGCAGAGGTTCAGTGTGTAGATGACCTAAACACCAGGGGCGTGTAAACCAAACAAAAAATCTACATAAGAGGTTCAGTATGCAGACTAAGTTCACTCTTGGTTACATACGAATCTATTACTTATATAAAAGCTGAAACAATGTTTTCATAAAAAATGAGCCACGTCATCAACTATCTTCATAAATATTATTATTTATTCATTCTTTTATATCAGAAACTTTTCGATTTCTCAACTTTTCCTCCCATCTTGCTAGGAAAAACCTTTCCTCTTTTGTGATATAAACTCTTCGGCTTCTCAATCATTCCTCTACTCTTATTGAGAGAAACCTTTCATCTCCTCTTCAGATAATTGTAAAAACGGCCTTCAGTCTCCACCTCATGTGCTTGACTA
Source organism: Carya cathayensis (assembly GCA_011037825.1). Taxonomy (NCBI): domain Eukaryota; kingdom Viridiplantae; phylum Streptophyta; class Magnoliopsida; order Fagales; family Juglandaceae; genus Carya; species Carya cathayensis. The sequence goes on along the minus strand of QGSO01000234.1, from coordinate 453,216 downwards.
AATAGTACTAGCAATTTACTTATTCCAGCCTGCATCGCACGGGTTTACGACTAGTATGATAGATACAAATTACAAGGTTAGAGCTAACCTTCAGTTCTGTATCCTTCATTTTGAGTAAGGCATCCTTGCATACAAGCGCATGACCAAGTGTTTTTATCTGAAATAAGCAGTGTTGGGAGTTTAAACACAAAATAGAAACATAAACCCACAACCAATGTGCATGAAAGAGTTGAGAGTTCAAAACCAAATTACCCTTTCTCTTCCAAAATTAAGTTCCTGCACAATCAGCAACGACAGTTACAATCGGTATGAACCAGAATTGTAGATATGAGATTAAAAGATTTGTTTCAGGCGAAAAGCAGGCGCACCGCTAACATCTGGCTATTTGATTGAGCAAGGTTCCAATTCTGAAGCTGCAACTTTTGAAGACTCACTCGCAGTTTCTGCAACTCAGCTGCACTGAGTTCAATTGTTTTACTGTTGTAGTGTAATTAAGGACACCCACTCTGATTAGTAGGTAACAACAAACGTATGCGGGTATTTTTTTTTTTT
>QGSO01000234.1:286683-452613 GCA_011037825.1 Carya cathayensis | reverse complement strand
GGCGCGGCGTGAAGGGAGGAGAAGGAAAGGAAAAGAGATAAATTATGTTATATGAAAGTTTCCTCCGCAAACAAACATAAAACCAACCAAACAATAGACCCTCCAGAGCGATATGGAAAGATAGATAGATAGAACAATCGAAGGATACTTCCTCTCGGAGATAAGTTTGAGCAAAGCCTTTCTCTCCTGGTGTGGAAATCGAAAACGTAAACAACCCTAGTAAGTGGAACCACAAATATCAGAGAGTATCGAGAAGCAAGCAAGATTGTACCTGGAGGAGTTGGTCGATGTAAGCCTCATCGGGGGGCGGCTTGTCGTCGTGGCTGGGGAGTTTGGGTTGCGTCTGCGAGTTCGTAATGTCGGATAGTTTCTTCCTCATTATGCTTCCGAAAGACGACCTCTTAGCCATTCTCTCACCCGCAAAGGTAATACTGAGAAGGAAAATTTTGGATCCCAAGTGAAAATTGAAGTTGAATTTGACAAAGCTTGTGGAACCCCGCGGAAGCAAAGAAAATTGGACGCAAATTGCAGATTTTTGGGAAAAGATTGTAACAAAATTGACGCAAACTCCGAAAGAAGAATTGTAAATCAAGAGAGAATGTGAAAGGCAAAGGGCGAAGAGTAGAGAAAAAGTAAAAGCAAGCAGCAGCCAAAAGTGGATGTGGGTCGGCCTAACGGCTTTCCGAAGCGAAGTGTCCGAACCTCAAAACCTTCCGAACCTCATTTTTGAAATATAGTGATTTCTATACGACGAAACATGTAGTCTTAACCGACGATAGATTTGATATTTTTCAACGAGAAATGATTATTATTATTTTGAATCTATCAAATCAAATTAATTTTAAATTAATTTTTGTGAAGTTTTTATATAGTTTTTATTTTCTTTTCCCTTTTTTTAATGTTAATCGGAGCTCATTTTCTAAAATTTCGTAAAAATATTTTACTTTTGACCAAAAAGCCTCTCCAATAATTTTTGTGTTCTCTCCTTGTAAAATTGAAGTCCTCCTTTAACTGTTTTAAGGTATGACTAATCATATTTTTAATTTTAATTGTTGTCGGTTCCTTTGTGTGTAGTTGGCATGGCCACACAATGGTTAGGCAAATTAGGCAATTATTAAGTTTTCCCTACTCATTTGAAGTATTAGTTTAGGTAAAGTTTGGTTAATATGCACATTTATTGTTTTTGGTTACTCAATCAAATTTGAGTCTCAAAATAGATTAATCGTTTCACTCTCCATAATAATAAAATATTTCTTTTTATTTATTTATTTTCTACGTTTTCAAACCGATGTGTATAACACACCATCCTCACCATTTAAGAGAATAAGATTTGATTTTTAATATTTAAATTTTAAAATTTATCTACTAAGTCAAATCATATTGTGTAAGCATTTTACGGGGTGTGCACTTTTACATATTGACTTGATAATAAATTTTTTTTTTTGTTCTTTAAATAGCTTTTTATTTTTATTTTCAGAATTTCTTATAACCCATACTTTAAAATACATATATGTTAACATTTTTATCTACAAATAGGTTTTGGTAGAGCCAAAAAGTGAAGCAATATTAAAAAAAAAAATGATGCCTAATTAAGCCACTGTTTACATATATATATAGACTAGAACTGTAGCACAAAACTAATATGCTAATACTTGTCTAATCCAACGCCAACCCATTTTCATCAATCTTAGGCAAGTTTTGTAGTGCAATGCTACTTCTCTAATAAGAAATTATATTTATATTAGGGAAATACTTTACTCACAAATAAATTACATAAAAATAAATTTATAAACTGATATGTCTTGATTTGATATGTCAAATTGTAAAATTCATTTTATTGTAAAGTAAATCTAACTTATCTTATAAAACCACATCAGTTTATGAATTTGCTTTTGTATAATCTATTTGTATATGTAGCAGTCTTCTTTTTATTAAGAGTAATAGTACAGACCATACTCCTATTTTACTCTTATTCCATTATCTAAAATGTAACACTTTTTAATTTAGAGTTGTGCAAAATTTCAAAAATCCGACTCCGCACAATTAGAGTCTAATTCATAGCCAGATTTCTTTTTACCAACTCTAACTCCATCTGATTTTCACCTCCAAATTTAGCCTCCAATTTCTCTAAGACATTCACCTCCAATTCTGATATTTGGAGTGGATATTTTTTTAGTTGGAGTTGGAGCTGGATTTGTTTTTGACCAACTCTGACTCTGTCATTCGACCCTCGCCTCCAATTCCACTCCGACATTCATCTCCAACTTAGACTTCCAATTCAAATATTAGTACATAAAGCAAAAATCAGGTTGATCTCTTATTGTATGAACTCTAGGGAATCATCAAGGACAAATTAGAAGAAGAAGAAGAGTAAAAACAAAACAAGGCCATTGTGTTTTCTCCTTGTGAAAGGGTCCCCTCAATAAACTGTTTTAAGGTACCACTAATCCTATATCTTTTCTTGTAGTTGTCCTTAGTTCCTTGGACAAGTAGGGTTGTTGGCAGGGGCGGCATAATGGTTAGGCCAATTAGGCAATTGTTATGCTTTTCGCTACTAATTAGAACATTAGCATTGGTACAGGCAAAAGTTTAGGTAAAATTTGGCAAATATGACCTTTTTTTATTTTTGGCTAGTCAATCAAAACTTGAACTCTACAATAGATTAGTCTTCTCACTATCTATAATAATAAAATATTTATTTTGATTTATTTTTTATCTACTTTTTACTGTATTTTTTTAGTGATTTTATTTTCAAGCTAGTATTGAAAACACACTATCCACATTACTTAAATGGTAAGATTTGATTTATAACCAAAATTTGAAATTTATCTTCCAAATAAAATTATGTCATTATGCATTTTACTAAATGTACTCTAGACACCGACTTAAGAATATAATTTTTCCTTTTCTTTTGTTCTTTAAATACTTTTTTATTATTATTTTAGAATTAAAATACTTAAATGTTACCATTTTGATCTACAAATAGGTCTTGGTAAAACCAAAAAGAGAAATAATATTAAAAAATGATGCCTAAGCTACTGTGGACATATATTGTATGGACAAGAACGGTGGCACAAAACTAATATACTAATACTTGTCTAATCCATATGCCAACCCATTTTCATCAATCTTAGGCAAGTTTTTCATTGCAATTTTGCTATTCTAAGTAAGAAATAATATTTATATTGAGAGTAATACTACATACTATACTCATATTTTACTTTTATTCTACTATATAAAAATATAACACTTTTATATATAAGACTGCAAAAATTTGAAAATTCGGCTCTACATCATCAGAGTCAAAATTTTTTTTGTATTTTTAGTTGGAGTTGTTGTGAGACTTAGGTTTTGTTTCTACTTACCTCTACCTCCAAATTTAGTCCTCCCACTTCAATCTCCAACTCCGATATTAGTGTCGAAGATTTTTTGTAGTTTTTGTTGGAGTTGGAGGTTTTTTTTTTTTCTTTTGGTTTGTTGGAGTCAGAGTTGATTTGTATATGCCTCCAACTTTAGCCTACGATTCTACTCCTACATTCACCTTCAACATAGACCTCCAACTCCGATATTAGTATACATAGGTTATAAAAATAAGTATTATTTATATATTGATCATATATACTCATATAAAAAAGTCTAAAACTTATATTGTCAAATTCAAAATTATACTAGTTTGTGTTAATATGTGTTAATTATTATAAAACAATATACTTATACTGTAATGTGAATAAACTAATAATCTAGTATATGTACACATCATAGTATTACTATCATATACAATCAATTATATAAATATTATACCTGAAATAATATACTTGACTAGCTAAAGTATTTATTTTTGCAATATTTACCTATTTTCCTGTCTTGCTAAGACTTAAGCCCAAAGTTATAAAATTTTTAGGCATAAAGTATTTAAGATAGTTTCAGTAGTTCAGCTCAAAATATAGCTTTTGTATGGAGCCCATCATATCAACCCAAAAATTTGGGTTAAAAAATCGATTGAATCATATTTTAAAATAGAGCCCACTAAAAGAAGCCCAAAACATGTATGGCCAAATTTCGCGGCCCAAATTTGACATTCAATCCGACTCCGCTCCATTTTAATTGAGTCAAACTTGGATTAGATTTTGCACTTGTCAAAGGTGGATTCGAAAGTAGATATCGGATTCTGACTGAATTAGAGTTGAAGTTCAAAAAATCTAAATCCGACTTCTACTTAGTTGGTGCTTAACTCTACTTTTATCATCCTTGGATCATCCTTTATTTAAAAAAAAAAAAAAAAAACTCAAAAGTTGATGACAATGTCATCTTCATCATAGTAGGATGAAAATGGGATGAGATTATAGTTTATAGTGTTTTATGTATATTACAATCACTTAGAAAATAATATTAAAAGGCCCCAGTAATAGAAAACCCACAAGGCAAACCTTCTGAAGGACGAGTGGGACTATGAATGTGGCATCAATGAGAACTTGGTGAATGATTTGAACAGGGAAGAGCTGGCGAGCGTATCCACTTGGAGAGAGCCATGCAAGTCTAAGCTTACCATTGTTAACTTAAGGCAGAGTTTCAAGCGTATCATAGCGAAGCAGCTCAAAGGGATGCTCGTCTTGAGGCCGTCAAGAAGGAGCTTAAAGCCCTTTAACTAGAGTAATCCCATCATGATGCCATCGTGGCAGCCTTGCAAGGGGAGCTTGCTATGTCCTAGCAAGACATGACTTAACTGGAGATTGAGCCGCCCTCTTCGAAGGAGGAGGTTGTGTGACTCTCCCCTCAAATCATGGCCACTTGCAGCATTTGCGACCAGGCTTGTGGTGACAGGCTTGCCCATAGGCAACACTATTAGGGCCACTTGTTGGGCCATCCAAAGACTAATCTATATACCTTTTGGTTGGAGTCAGTGTTGTCGAGTGATGACTTTTATAAGTATTTGGGCTCCGTAGGCTCTGACTAGATGCCTAATATAACAGCTCACTAGAAATTCAAAAGTGAAATTTCTATAGATTTTAGGAATCCCGTAAAAACCCTGTAAATTTTCACGAATCAAATAATCGCATAAGTTTTAATCTATCAGCATAGTCAGTGTTATCACTCACTATAGTGCCAGGATTGTGATTTTATTTATTTGAGATAGTTAGAAGTGTCAAAATATGTTATGGTCTGTGACATTTGACTCAGTTGATTATTTAGGATTTTATGATGTAATAATTTTATTTTCAGTTTTCGGATGATACGTTTGTTTGAAAATGCGTTTTGCTTTTTTTTAAGGCATTTCAAATTTGAATTTTGATAAACAAATTGCATAGTTAGGTTTGTATAAATATTTAGGATTTTTCAATGTAAAATTTATTTTTCCCCTTCTCAGAGTGAATAGTGACATCAATAGTAGCACATAGCGCTGTGTTTTTAAAATCACAACCTGGAATGTTCAAATTGTTTGGAAAATTTTATTTTGACACTTGGAAATATCTTATCCACACTTGGTGAATAGTTTTGGACACTTGGCACAAAAAGGAACTATGAGATGGATTGTGAAGGAATCAAGGTGTATGAGATCATGCCACCTAAGCAAAACACTATTCTTTCATCTGATCAACTAAATTGAGCCAGATCAAATAGGGTTTCAACTCTAGTGAAACTCTAAATGGTTGAAATCTAATTGAAACTTCAAAAACTTGATTGAAACCAAAACTCTAAACGGTTTCCCCAAACCCTAAAATTGGCCCCCAAAATTCTTTTTTATCCGATTTCTAGCATTATATTTAATCACTTGATTAAATCACTTTCACACATTATTAACTCACCAAATTATTATTATGACATCATTATCCAACATTTTAAACCTTGAAAATTTGATTGGGCCAAGAAAAATTAGATTTTGGCTTGAGAGTATCTCAAACCCTAATCAAACCCCTTTTAAACCCCAAATTGAAGCCCACTTGATCAAGGCACACGAAATTGGCCACCTTGGCAAAGCTTCTTAAAGAAGCTTCCTCCCCCAAATGGCAGGCCATCCACTGTCTGCACCCAATAGTGTCTTGATGTAAAGGAGAAATCCATCTCATCACCCTCCATACCTCACAACTATAGGAGGTAGTCGTTGCCCCTCACTATTCTCCACTTTATGTGACATAGCCACATCCAATCAAGGGTCATTCAAACCCATACATCCCCCCTCCAGAAGTCTAAAGTCTTTCAAGACACATTTCATTCCCTTTCATTACTTCTTCATCCCATTCTTAGAGAGAATCCCAAAAGAGTTCTCTCGGGCAGATTTTTGGACCTTTTTGCATGGCAGTTTTCAACATTTGTAAGTATCTTAGCACGATAAATCCTTCATAAAAGTTGTTTCTCTTTGAATATAGTTTTTGTAGATATCTTACTAGTCTCATTTATTGGTCATTGGGTTGGTCAAAAGTATTTTTAACCATGGAAATGTCATTTTGGGCATAAAACTAGAGAGTATGTTATATTTTAGAGTTTTTGACCAAACTTGGACATATCGTGGTCCGAATATTTGATAGAGTGTTATTAGCATGTGTTTAGTCTTATTAGTCTCATTTATTCAAGTATGAGTAAAGCTTTTGATGATAGATTTTCTTAAATCCAGAAACTTGAAAATTGGAAGTGGAAAAACAATTTTTATTTGGAGAAAGTTTGAATATTTTGTGGTTTGATCTTATTCTAAAGGCTTTAATATTTTTATATGAAGATCCTAATTCTCTTATTTTCATGTTAGGATATTATTTTAAAGATATTTAGTATTAGTTTCAAAGATATAATTTTTCTATGCAAGAGAATTTTGGTTAGGCCTAAGATTTGATGTTTTTGGGTTATATCCATATTTTATTGATTTTTAGCCATGTGATTTTAAGTTTGATAGTTGGATCTTATTTAAGACACATTTTTAAACCATGTGATGTTTTAGTTTGAAGATCTCATCTTTTTAAGTCATAGATCAAGAGATTGATCAAAACTAGTTAAGAAAAAAGTTTTTGTTTTGGACTAAGTGTAAAACCAAAAATTCCAAGTGTTGTAAAACCAAAAATTCCAAGTGTTATTTTGTGATTTTTGGTTACTTTTGTTTCTTGATTTAGAGTATGGTTGATCTTAGGATGATGTTATGAATATGTTAAAAGTAAAATTTGATTTTTGGAATTATTGGAGATATTTTGATTTAGGGTTAAAGCTTGTGATTCAAGGGTTTGCTATTTGTTAAAAAGTTTGGTATTGGTAATTAGCTTTTTCTAAATGGATGTTTTAAGTATGGTTTTAAACTTAGGATAAGAAGATCTTTGTTGCAAAATTTTGGTTTAGGCATGAGTTTTAAAGTTAGAAGGAATTGCAACAAAAATAAAAAAAATGACCAATGGATATTTTGGCTATAGCGTGTTTTCCATAGTTGAGATTTGTTTTAAATTTTTCTGAGTTGATATTTGAGTTTAGAACAAAATTTAAATGAGGAATGTAAGTTTTCAAAATTTTTGGAGTTAGGATGTGAAATTTTTAAGTTAGGAGTAAAATAGTCATTTTTCCACATGTAGAGGGTAAAATGATAATTTTACTCTAAGTTAACTTTTTTTTTTTCACATTTCTAATTGTTAGTAATTAAATCTTTTACTTTAGAATACTCTATTACAGTTCCTCGTATTTCGTGCTTTATTCTCGTAGAATGCAACAATTGAGGTAAGTTAGCTTCTAACTTACTATTGGTTTACTGTGTATGTGTGATGGGTAAAAAAATTACAATTTATGTATGTCTGTTATCATATGTCATACCATGCCACGCCATTATATGTTTATCTATTACGCATGATTTAATCTGTCTTGAATATTTATCTGTTACACAATCTTTTATGTCACGTATTGCTATATATTACAAGTATGTCATATTAAATTATACCATCTATTACATGTATGTCATGTCACGTAATATTCACTATTACATGTATGTCATGTCACATAATATTCACTGTTACATATTATGCCATGTTATGAAATGTTGTCTGTTACATGTTATGTCATACTACAAAATATTTTTATCTCAAGTAAGTCATGTGTCTCAAATTATGTTCAAGTTAGGTTATGTGACGTCAAGACTTCTGTCCTTTTGTATTCCAATCATGTTTCGTTTCGAATACAATTGTGTATTTTGAGAATAGTTAAGTTTCAGTTATCAGTTAATTTGTAGTATAGTCAAGGATGATACGCGCTGCCTGGTACTGCGGTCAAGGTTATGCGCTGTCGAGTACTACGGTGAATGAGTATAATCTGCCGTTATGTTAAGTTCCAGTTCACGTCAAGCTTTAAGTTCACGTTCACGCTATGTTATGCTCACGTTCACGTTATGTTTCAAGTTTACGTTCATTTCATATTATGTTTCAAGTTCATGTTTATATCATGTTATGCTCAGGTTCATGTTATGTTCAAGTTCAAATTCATGTTATGTAAGTTCACATTCATGCTATGTTTAAGTTCATGTTCATGCTATGTTGCTAGTCCATGTCATGTTTTAACTTCACATTCATATCATGTCAAGTCAAGTTCAATTCCAGTTTTTGTTCAATTTATGTTAGCTCATGCCATGTTATGTTATGCCACATTATGCTTATTATTTTATGCCATGTTATGTCAACTTGTGTCATGCTTACTATTGATTTTGATTGTGCATTCATATCTTTACTGCCATGCATGTATCATTAACTTATGTGAGAGTTTTCTGTTAACTTGCTGAGATTTGATTATGAGATTTGTAATCAAATCTCATTGTATTAGTCTCAACTACCATTCCCCCGATTGGCAGGCGATGTGTCTAGTCCATGTCATGTTTTAACTTCACATTCCTATCATGTCAAGTCAAGTTCAATTCCAATTTTAGTTCAATTTATGTTAGCTCATGCCATGTTATGTTATGTCACATTATGCTTATTATTTTATGCCATGTTATGTCAACTTGTGTCATGCTTACTATTGATTTTGATTGTGCATTCATATCTTTACTGCCATGCATGTATCATTAACCTGTGTGAGAGTTTTCTGTTAACTTGCTGAGATTTGATTATGAGATTTGTAATCAAATCTCATCGTAGTAGTCTCAACTACCATTTCCCAGATTGGCAGGCGATGTGTCAGAATCAGAGCAGGGAACGGACATGGGCAGACTTAAGGCGATGTGTCTAGTCCATGTCATGTTTTAACTTCACATTCCTATCATGTCAAGTCAAGTTCAATTCCAGTTTTAGTTCAATTTATGTTAGCTCATGCCATGTTATGTTATGTCACATTATGCTTATTATTTTATGCATGTTATGTCAACTTGTGTCATGCTTACTATTGATTTTGATTGTGCATTCATATCTTTACTGTCATGCATGTATCATTAATCTATGTGAGAGTTTTCTGTTAACTTGCTGAGATTTGATTATGAGATTTGTAATCAAATCTCATCATAGTAGTCTCAACTACCATTTCCCCGATTGGCAGGCGATATGTCAGAATCAGAGCAGGGAACGGACATGGGCAGACTGAAGGAGGTTGACTAGATGCTGCACATGTGATATGAAGCTTACAGCCTCCATAGTTAGGTTTGGATAGTATTTTGGGTCTTGTTAATTGAATTACACGAGTTACTCGATGAACTGGCCCAATAATATTTTTTTGGTAATGTAAATATGGAACTCGGTCTCCCACATTTTGAGATTTCAGTCTTCTGAGACCCGTACTATAATCGTAAATGTTTATTTTTTTAAGTATGCATGAATTATGTTTTAACTATTTTGGATATTATAAGTTTGGTGCATAGTATTGCTCAAGAGAAAAATTATCCGCTACGAATATTGCATAATACTATATACATGTTAGAAACATTGCATCTTATATGTCATGAACGGGAGCAGGTAACTTTGTGTTGCATGTCCCGACGCTTCAGATGTTCGTCCGATCCCAAGCGAAATCTGGGGGTGTCACACCTAATGCCTTCAACCCCCCGACCGGCAATCTTGAGCCTTGAGTTTAGGTGTTTGTTTTTTGCTTAGTGAACTTTCCTTTGTATGTATTATTTTTTAGACAATTATACGTTTAGTTGATGCTGTTGTTTGAGCCATTCCCTTTTGATCTCCTTTGCATGGGCTTCATTTTCTTTGTCTGGTCTTTGCTTGCTGCCTTTGTGTGAATCTTGTTGTTGACCATTGACCGCTCATGTTAGTCCTGGCACAAGGTTGCCGATAACACTTGACTAACATTCGGCGGGAGACAGACTTGATCACATGGGTGAGGATCGACACCCTTAAGGCAGTGGTGTCCTTCGTGGATATTCTTCAGGTATGAGCGTAGCGTCCACTAGGCTTAGATTTGGCAAAAGGCATAATCGACCGCAATGGTGATGATCGACACCCTTAAAAATATGGTGTCATTTGTGGAGATTCATTGGATGTGAGTGTAGCGACCACTCGACTTAGGTTTGGCAGGAGAAAGACTCAACTGCACTAGCAAGTATCGATGCACTTAAGAAAGTGGTGTCATCTGTGGAGATTCATTGGGGTTGAGAGTAGCAACCACTTGACTTAGATTCAGCAGGAGACACACTCCACTACAATGGCGAGGATCGATACCCTTAATAAAGTGGTTTCATTGGTGGAGATTTTCCCGGTGCGAGTGTAGCGACCACTTGGTTTAGATTCAACAAGAGATAGACTCAACCATTCTAGCAAGGATCAACACCTTTTAGAAATGGTTTCATTCATGGAGATTCACCCCTATCTGCTTTGATTCAACAAGACATGGATTTTACTGTATTGGTAAGGATCAACACCCTTAAGAAAGTGGTGTTATCTGTGGTGCTTCGCCAAGTGCAAGTGTAGCAATCACTTGGTTTAGATTTGGTAGGAGACGGACTTGACTGTACCGGCGAGAATTGACACCATTAAAAAAGTGGTGTCATCCACGAAGATTCTCCAGGTGCAAGTATAGCGACCTCTCGGCATAGGTTGGGCGGAAGACAAAAGGATCAATACCCTTAAAGAAAGTGCTGTCATTTGTAGAGATTTGTCAGGTGTGAGTGTAGCAACCTCCTAGCTAAGGTTCTGTGGGAGATGGGCTCAATCGCATTGGTGAGGATCAATACCTTTAAGAAATTGGTGTCATTCGTATACATTCACTGGGTGCGAGTGTAGCAACCACTTGGCTTAGATTTGGTAGGAGACAGACTTGGCTGTACTAGCAAGAATTAACATCATTAAGAAAGTGGTGTCATTCGCGGAGATTAGCCAAGTACAAGTGTAGCGACCTCTCGGCATAGGTTGGGCGAAAGACAAAAGGATCAATACCCTTAAAAAAGTGGTGTCATTTGTAAAGATTTGCTAGGTGTGAGTGTAGTGACCACCTAGCTAAGATTCTGTAGGAAATGGGCTCAATAACATTGGCAAGAATCAACACCCTTAAGAAAATAGTGTCATCCGTAGACATTCACCGGGTGCGACTGTAGCAACCACTTGGCTTATATTTGGCAAGAGATAAACTTGACTGCACTAGCGCTGACACCATCACCATTTGGTACACTAACAAGAGCAAGGAGTAAAGAGGCAACGATAGAGCTTTCGACGTAGGAAAGTAGGTTAGCTTCTAAGACAATACTTCATAATATGTTGTGAATGTTGTGTGAAAGAGACATTATATTATTTCTGTAACTTCTCCCCTTTTCTACAAACATAAACAAATATTTCAAACACTACATTTCTAGCTATATTTACTCACTGGTTTCCAATGGTCTCAATGTTTCAATGTTTCGATTATTTTATATACTCGACGCTGAGACCCTATGTGGGAACCCTTGATATCAGTGTATGTGTAGTCAGTGCAAGTCTCTATTCATGGTACATCACATGAAAAGGAGAATTGTTTGGAACCATTCTGCGAAATGTTATCACGTACATCACATGAGAAGAAGAATGCCTCATGGGGAGTGGGATGAAACAAAGTTGTATTTGGCCTCACTTGGTAGTTAGGATGTGGGATCCCCCGACTTATCACGTGCTAGTGTCTTCAAGTTGATTGGCTGGGTAGCAGCATCCCAAATGCAACAAGTTTTTGTGTGTGTGTGTGTGTGCGTGCACCTGCCTGTGTGGCAAATGAATGCCTATGTGCAAAGCCTATGAGAAAATATCTATGTGATGAGCAACTACGTGATGAAAGAATGTTACTTGGTTAAACTAGGTCGAATACTAGTTTTTATAGGTTTTCTATTTATATGGAGATGGGTTACTCCCTGCCATAATATTACTAATGTGTTTTTATCTATTTTGCATAAAACAATGGCAATGTCCTGATAGGGTAATTCCTTGTCATGCCTCTACATACATATATATATATATATGTTTTCATTGTTCTTGCCAAGTTTTGAGAGGATGCTCAAAGTTGTAAGAGAGAGGGTGATTCCTCTTTACGCATATACGTGTTCTTCTAGTATTTACATGAAAAGTCTTTATAGCATCTTGAGCTATGTTATCTCTCATTAGAAGTCTAGTCATAGCCATCTAACCTACCTATGATTTCGTTCTTGGGACAACAAACTTCGATTCAGATATAGACCTTAGCACGACGTCTAAGGAAGACAAGTTAATCCCGTTCGAGTCCTGATTAAGGAGACTAGGACCCATCATAACACTAGTACTTGCCATAGCTATTTTGTGCCTTTCGTAGGATATAAAACACTAAGCCTAGCGCTCCTTTGTAATTAGTCTGCCACTTATGGTGACTAACTGTATGTACTCTAGATGATATAATGTTTTGAGGTTAATGAAGGGTGAAGCCCTTTTTTCATGACGTTTAGTATTATGGTACTAGATTAATAACGTACTAGATTAATAATGTTGTTACCACAACGTGTTTTGTTTAAATTTTGTTGCAATATCATAAATCGAATATCTTACACATGTACTTCCCTCCTAAATTTTCTCTAAGACCGATCATCCAACATCCTTAGTACCACGAAACCTCACCTACTCTTTCATCAGGGCTAGGGTGCCACAAAAAAATCTACAAGTTCTTGTCCCTTCCTGGTATTCTAAGGGAGGTACTCAATATTGAACTCGCTTACTTTGATCGACTAGTTCACAATGTGACCCGACATATTAGTCCTTCGTAGCACTTTTCCCAAGGGGATCTTCTTCATTACCATGATCTAGCGGGCTTGGAATTAGGGCCTCAGCTGCTGAGCTAACGTTATTATTGCAAATGCTAACATGTCTATGCATATGTAATGGGCTTCGAGCCCCTTTAGAGCCCGACTCGTGTAGTACACTGGCTTATGGGCTTTCTCGCTCTCTTTCATCAGAGCAGCAGAGACTGCATGTGGGGAAAGCAACAGGTACAAGTATAGGGTTTAGCCTTGCCTAGCTTGGCTCAAGAGGGGCGCGTTGGACAAGTACTCCTTTAGTCATCCTAATGCATCGTTGCATTCACTTGGTCGAAGGGAAAGCACTTATCCATTAACCTGGACACAAACTTGTTGAGAGTCGCTATCCTATCGGTTAGTATCCGCACTTCACGTGTACTTCCACTTCGATATCATAAATCAAATATATTACACGTCTACTTCCCTCTGGGCACAAACTTGTTTAAATTTTACTGTGAAATAAATATAATATCTTACACATATACTTCCCTCTAGGCCTAAATTTCCTCTGGGGTGTTGACCAATCCTCCAACATCCTTGTCACCACAAAACCTCACCTAGTCTTTCATGAGGGATAGGGTGCCACAACGAAATCCACCAGCATTTGTCCCTCCCTAGTAATCTGAGGGAGATACTCGATATCGAACTCACTCAATTTGATCCACCAGTTCACAAGGTGCCCCAACGTATTAGGCCTTGAACCACCTTTCCCAATGGGATCTCTGTCAGTACCTTGATCAGGTGGGCTTGGAAGTAGGGCCTCATTCGCCGAGTTGTCATTATTATCACAAACGTTAACATTTATATGAACAGGTAATGGGCTTCGAGCCCCTTCAAAGCCTAACATGTGTAGTACACTGGCATCTGGGCGTTCTCACTTTTCTTCATCTGAGCGCCCAAGACTACATGTGGGGAAACCAAAAGGTACAAGTATAGGGTTTCACTTTGCCTGGCTTGTCTCTAGAGGGGTGCATTGGACAAGTACGCCATTAGTCATCAGAATGAGTCGTCACATTCACTTGGTAGAAGGGAAAAGACCTATCCATTGACCTAGACACGAACATGCTGAGAGCCACTATCCTGCCAATTAGTATTGCTCCCCACTTCATTGAGGTTCCCGGGTGCCTTCATGTTGACTATTAATTTTATTTTTTTGGGATTGGCCTTGATCTCCTGTTTGGAGACATTGAAGCCCATGGATATTCCCGAATCCACTCTGAATGTGCACTTTGCTGAGTTGAGCTTCATTTTGTATTGTCCCAAGACAGCGAAAAGCGTCATGCAAATCTGCTATGTGGTGTTTAGGCTCCATACTCTTAACAACTAGGTTTTCCATGTAAACTTCCATGTTGCACTTCGCATAGGTGGTTTACTAGCCTTTGGTGCATGTCACTGACATTCTTGAACCCAAAGGACCTGGTAGTAGTATAGCCCACAATCCGTTATGAACAAGGTCTTCTCTTGGTCGCCCGAGTTCATTTTGATTTGGTTGTAACCAAAGTATGCGTCCATGAAACTTAACATTCAGTAGAATCAATTATCAAGTTGATGCAAAGTAGAGGGAAGTTGTCATTCGTACATGCTTTGTTTAGATCAGTGAATTTGATGCACATCCTTCATTTTTTGAACGATTTCTTCATTAGGACCACATTGGAAAGTCACTTCGGGAAGTGGGCCTCCCTAATGAACTTTGTAGCCAAAAAGTGTTCAACCTCCTTTTCTATTATTGCGTATTTATTTGTGTTGGAGCTCCTTCACTTTTGGCTGACCTTCTTAGCCTCTAGGTCAACATAGAGGAGATGCTCGATGATTTAGATGTTGATGCCAAACATATCCTCATGACTCCATGCGAATACATTCTTGTGTTTGATTAAGAGTCACTTCAGTCGACACATAACTTCAGTCCCCCTTCTTGTTCCTATTCTTGTTGTTGCCTTAGGGTGATCTAAGTCTAGGTTTATGATCTCCAAGGGCCCATTAACTCTTCCCTGAATTAATTTTTGCTCATCTCATGCCTTAACACCACACTCGATAAGTTCAAGGCTGGTGGTGGTAGCATCTCTCCAACGCTTGCTCTCATTGCTACCTCTGCCACATGCACATTGTTTCCTCCATTCTTAAGTTCTTGCACATAACACTTGTGTGTCAGTGCCTACTCGCCATTGACTTTGCCGATACCGACCTCTATCAGGAACTACATTTTTAAATACTAGGGGGAGGTGACGACTTTCAAACCATTCAAAGTTGATCTCCTTATATTCGCATTGTAGGAGGAATAGGTCTTAACCACTACAGAGTCCACAATGATGGTGCCTACGCATAGCTTTGTTTTCATGAATAGTGGTTGCACAATAACTTCTATAGGCTGAACCATATCTCATGATAAGCTCTTTAACGATGTGGGCAACGAGAGTGGATGGCTTGGGTCAATTCCCATTTTTGCAAAAATGCCCCAGAATAGGACGTCAACTAAGCCCTCATTGTCAATCAGAATCCTACAAGTGGTGTAGTTAGGAACCAACATCGACACCCCCAAGGCATCTTTCTACGGGTACTATATTCCCACATAGTGTTCATCGTCGAAAGAGATGGTGACGGATCTTCAATCTTTTGTTTGCCTTGGTGGTTTCTCAATGGTGAAATTCTCTTCGTATGTCACCTTTCTGCTAGAGGAGTTTATCTTGCCCTCGGTGAACCCTTGCACTATCATTTGAATCTAGCTATCAGGTGCAAGGTTCTGGTTGGGGCTTTGGCTAGGATTCCCTCTGGTGTTTCCTCGTATTACCTTCCTTTTCTTTGGGCTTTCACTTCTTTGAGATTCAATAGCCCTTCTTGGCCATTTGACATCTAGTTGTCCCGGGTGAGGCATTTCAGGCGACCAACAGCTCTAATTCCCCACTCTCTCCTCTATCCTTCACTTGAGGTAGACGCAATCTTTGGTCAAGTGCCTCTCCTTATTGTGATAGGCACAGAAGTGAGGAAGTCTCCCGCTGTATGTGTTTCGTTCAGGAACCCTTGTGCTCATTCTCTGTTTCTTGCTTGCATGTTTAGGCTCAGTTACTCTAGGGCCTTACCCTTGGGAGTTCACTTCACCTTTTCGCCCTCTTTCATATGGACAGTTTCTTGCCTTTTCTCCTTCTCCCGGTTTCTGTTGCCTTTTCGGATTCCCTCGCAACAGTTAGGGTTTTTAGGGTGTCCTTTGTATTGACAAAGTCGTCGACCTAGCCCTATCCAAGAAAGGTTTGACGTGCGATTTCTCCCGAGAAATCATGGAATTTCATGTGTGCCTTAAACGTCTCCAAGTGCTCGACAAGATCCCAGGACCTATTGTACAGCTCAAATTAGGGAACATTGAACTTAGGCGGGAGTGGTGCCATCTTGATGTTTGCACTATAGAACAGGTACATTGTATAAGTAAGTTTTCAACTGTTGAGGATGAGCCTATCCTTTTGGTCATCTCCTCGTACTTACCCATGAGGTTATGCAGGTTGTTATGCATCTTCCTCTTCTTTTCATCATCGAAGGTGCGTCTGCCTCACCCTAGGATTCTGCTTCATTATGCCCATTACAACTAGACCCCTCATCTATCTATTTTAAAGCCTAGGTCTCCTTTCAGAGGTTCTCCATTTCTAAGGCCATCATTCTTAGCCTCTCCTCAATCTCTGCAAACCTTTTGTCCATGTTGTCATTCGTTTCTCAACTGCAACAACAGCTACCTGGTCACGGGTTGCTTGAGAGTCAGTCGTTGCAGGTATGCAAAAGACAAGTTGACTCTTGCAAGTCCTTCCTCGATGGAAGTGCTAACGCATTTAATGCGGCCTGCCCTTTGAGGATCTTGATGGATTCTCCCTGATGGTGGTAGGTTTAGTCTGCAGGTTGCCCAAGGCGCTCCTCTCGCTGTGGACTTTATTTTGCCCCCGATGGTCTCGTCCTCCTTATCAAATGGCAAATTCTCTGGCCATTTACCAGACTAGGCCTTTGTAGGGCTTGACCTGGTGGGTTTGTTTAGTAGGTTGTGCCAGGCCCTTATTTCTAGGAGTGCATTTTAGGTTCAACAAAGAAGATCAAACCAGTCCCACCCTCAACGATGGCCTTGTGGAAGACAACCTTGATGACCACCTTCTCTTCTCCAGATGGCTCTCTCAAGTTAATTTCCTCTCTTTCTCAATTAATTGATGAATTCAATTGAACCTCAATATCGCTATAGAAAGATGATGGTTGGAAGCCATAATATCGCTCCAACATCCATCATTAATGTTGTCCAAAGGGAATGAATTGATGGATGGCAGGTTTGCCCTGTTGTGGCTTAAAGTGACCCAAGAATCTGCACAAATTATTTGAGAATGCAAAAGTTTATTTGAAGTACAAGCAAAAGGAATAAGCTGTGTAAACATTTTTATCTTTCAAAAGTAGTAGCAGTCGATCAAAAACAAAAGAGTAAGCAACCCAACTTGTATCTTGTTCTCTACATCCATATAGGCATTGTTGTAATATCGTTGAAGAGTTCTAAAGAATTCTTGAGATTGCATTGCTGCTTTGCATTGACCCTAATTAGTAACCATATCAAATAACATTGCATAGTTCACCACCAAACCCCCAAAAGCTAATGTTTCAGCCTAAATTTAAACTTATGAGGAGCATAGCTATTAGTGTTATATGTGTGCACTCGCGTCCTGACTTCCTAACAGCTCATGCTTATGGCCTATAGGACTAATAGTTCGCCATTATGGTATCATATTCATAGTTTTTCTTTTTTCTTTTTCTTTTTTTTTTCTTTTTTTGAGAACAAGGTAAACTTTCATTGATTAAACACCTATTACAACGATTCTAGATGAACAACATGTCTAATACAACTAGGAATCTCCTCTAGTACATAGAGATCACAATCACTCAAAAGGGCATTCTTGGCTAGCAGGTGTGTTGCCATGTTAGAATCCCTCTTGGTATGGCTAAAGCTCCTAGAAGCAAAGCCTCCTAGCACCTGTTTTGTGTCTTCAATAATTAAACCACCATGGCTCCAATCATCTATAGTCTTTTGCATCCTTTCCACAACCTATAGTGAGTCTCCTTCAAACATGATGGGGGTGAAAACTAGCCTCTTTACAGAGCAAGACTGTCATCATCATTGCATATGCTTCTACTGTGAACGGGCATACTGTGAGGCTTCTTTTAGCTTTGAGGGATCCAAGAACTTGTTCTTAGCTATCTCTGAGTAAGCCACCAATTCCAATTAGGCCCCTAGATTGGTTAATAGCAGCATCCTAGTTCATTTTGTACATCCCTTTAGGGAGTGGTTTCCATTTCTGGATTCTCTCCGAGTTTTCTGTAGTTATTGCAGTCTGGACAACCTGTTTTGTTGCTTTAAAGCATCTGAGATCATCCTGGGCTTTGCATGCAATGGAGTTTGGATGAATGAAAACCTTCACATGCACAAACTCATTCCTCCTTGTCCATATTAGTCTCACAATCGACCTTGCTTTCTCTAGCAAAGTTTGAGGGAGTTTGTGAACCATTTGCATCTAGATTTCCTTGAAGTAAGATCCATCTAGAGATAGCTTTTGAATTGGTCTACTGGCTTGGCTCCAAACATCACAGGGCAGCTTCACAATTCCACAAGGCATGGCTTGAAGTCTCTTCTTCAAGGCCACAAATTGGACAGTTGTTTTCTTCCACGATTTTCCTCTTTGAAAGATTTGACAAGGTTGGTAAAGCTATGTTGCATGCTCTCCAAAGGAACATTCTGACCCCTATTCATAGTTTTTCTTTAGTTTTGAAGTCTTGAACCTTCCTTCCAGTAACTTTTGATAGTCTAGTTATCATAGTCTACTTCCTCATGTTTTGAAGTATTTGCTTTACGTGTTATTCATTGAGGATTTACTTCCTTTAATTTTGTTCCTCTCACTAATTTTTGTAAAGGTGCTTTTTGTAATGAAGATTGGACTGAGGAAGGGTTCACGATCTTTTACTGAAGCTCGTGCTGCAGGATTCACTGAGGAGACTAGAAGTCTGGGTGATAGTTGGGAAACTGACGCAGGCAGTGATCTTCTGTTGTTACTGATATCCAATGCAGCACAGGAGAGAGCATAGCATAGCATTTTCATTTGGCTTTATATAATGGAGGTTGATCATAATAGCATAGCATTTATGGGTCCCAGTGTTTGAAAAGTGCAGAATCCGAGCCATCGCTAGGAATTAAACAAGTACTACTTGTTCAGTATCATACAAGTTTTCCGATATACTAGTGATATTCTATGTCAACTTTATCTATTTGAATTGTTTTCCTTAGGTGCATGCCTATTATATATAGTTTAAGACCACTTGTCTTTTTAGCAAATTTATGCTTATTTTATTGTAACTAAGCTAATTTTTCCCCATTTAATTAAAGTTAAAAGCACAGCAAAAGAGATCCATAAGAGCTGAGAGAAGAAAATTTGAAGAATTAGAAGAAGAAATATTGGTTTTTTATGAGTGGGAAGTAGTTAAAGGATGGATTTATTTATAGGGCTTAATCTGGGACTATTAGCTACAACTAAAAATCTTGGCAAAAGAACGGTTGGCTACATCTGTACGTTGATTTCAAGAATTGTAGATATGAATTTTGGGTATTGTGCATGGTGGAATAACCGTGTTTGTTAGTTTTTAGAATTGTAGATGTGAAGTCTAGGTAGAGAAGAAGGGTTTGTGGAAGTGCTTGTTACTTTCAAGAATTGTAAATATGAGTATTTTGTAGAAGAAATATTGGCATAATGTGGTTGTTGTATAAACAAATTGTAAATGTACTTGTTGGGTAAAAGAAAGGTTGGCAAAATGTGTTTGTTGGTTTTATAAATTGTATATATGATTGTTAGGTAGAAAAAAGGGTTGGCAAAATGCTTTTGTTGGAAAATACATAATACACTAAGCTCAATTTTTCTTAAAACTAAAAGAACAATAAATTGTTCCACCACGGATGATGAGATCTAGGGGAGAGTTCGGTTCGGTCTGGGGGGGTTTTACGGACTGGACCGGACCTATTCGGTCCAGGGTTTTCCCACCCTAGACCGGACTGAACTTCCTAAGGACCGGTCCGGTCCGGTCCGTTCAGTCCACTATATGAATTTTTTTTTTTTATCCAACGAAATTTTGTTTAATACTTATGTAATTATATTTTGATATATTTAATATATATACATATAGTATACTATTATATATATATTAGTAATAAGCTAATACTATTAGTCTATTAGTAATAATATTATAACTAATAACTATATGTAATAATAGTAATAGTGATAACTATATATGTAACTATATGTAATAGTAATAGTAATAATAGTAATATATGTGACTATATGTAATACTAATAACTAATACTATTAGTCTATTAGTACTAATAACTATACTAGTACTAATACTATAACTAATAGCTATATGTAATGATAGTGATACTATATGTAATACTATATTAAATAATAGAAATAATATTATAATAGTAATACTCTTATTGCTAATACTCTATGTAGTTATAGTGATTTAATACTAACATATTACATATTAAGCTAACTATACTAATACTATTATAAATTTACAAATATATGATATATTATAATTTATACTATAACTTTTATAATATGTTAATACATTAATATATATACTAGTACTATATATATTTTTTTGATTGGTTATACTAGTACTATATATTATAGTTAATAGTTATACATTAAAGAATATATTAATACATTGATACTAAATATATATAGTTATAGACTTATAATGATTTAGTTATTATGAATTTATGATTAGTATAACTATATAATTGTATTAGTATTAGACTATTAGTAATTCAATTTGGCTATATTATATTAGTAATATTAGTTATGTTGAATCAGTTAGTTAGTATAACTATATTCTACATTATTAGTATTAATATAAATATTAGTATTAGTTATAACTATATAGCCTATATTAGAATTGAGAGTCTTAGACTATATAATAGACTAATAGTATTAGTACAACTATATAAGTATACAGTATAGCTATATATTAGTTTTAATTATAGTGATTAGTATAACTATATAATAGTAGTTATAGTAAATAATTGTATATTATACTGTTATAGTGATTTAATATATTATAATTTCTATATTATATTTATACTATAACTCTTATAATATATTAATATATACTAGTACTATATATTATAGTTATATATTAAAGAATATAATAATACATTCATACTAAATATATATAGTTATATTTCTAGTGATTTAGTTATTAACTTATTATGATTAGTATAACTATATAAATTATAATAGTATTAGACCATTAATATAGCTATATATTAGTAATATTAGTTATGGTGAATCAGTGCTTTAGTATAACTATATAAGTGTTAACTATAATGATTAGTATAACTATATAAATTATAGTATAGTGATAATTATATTAATTAAATATAAGTATAGTGATAATTAAATTATATTAATTATAGTGATAAATATACTATATAGCTATACATAGTATTAATTATAATGATTAGTATAAGTATATAAATTATATAATAGTATATTAGTATTAATAATAGACTATTAGTATAGGTCACTATAGCTATTGTTGAAGTATTAGTTATAATGATTTAGTATAACTATATTAGTATAAGTATAACTACAATCTATATTAGACTATTAATATTTTTTATTAGACTATTAATATTTTTTTATATCATATATAATTAATTATATACAACTATTATATAAATAATATATATAAATAATAATTTTTTTTTAATTTTTATTCGGTCCGGTCCGGGATAGAAAACCCCTGGATCGGGACCAGACCGAACTTAGTCGGTCCTCCCAAATTTGGACCGGGACCGGACTAGACCCCGGTCCGGTCCAGTTGGTTTTGCCGGTCCAAACCGGCTGATACTCACTCCTAATGAGATCCGTTTTCAAGACTAATAACAGAGAGCTATGTGTCAACGTTATATTGAAGAGTATACATCACATTCAAATTGCAGCACTTCCTCCACAACTCCTTGAGGTCATATCTATTTTTAGATAAATGAGTCAGAATCTTTTGAAGCGGCGCATGTGGCAAGGGGAGCACCGGAGATGAATTTGAATACTGACAGGTGACCAATATTACCCAATACCATATTTGTCCATATATGCGGTGGGATTTTTATACAGAGTTTTCTTTAAGTTTTTGAAGTCACTTTTCAATTTCAACCCAATAGTTTGGTTGATTTACTATCAGAATAATCCTAATTTTGTTGGCAAAGACTTGACAGAGATGGACTGAATTCTGCAATTCAATAGAGTCACAGGGATTGTGCACAAAGGAGTAGATTCTTTGTGAAGCAAAAAGCGGAAACAGCAAGAGAGAGAGCATGCGTTGCGTAGATAGTGTAATAGTTCCGCGTCAAACGTTGTACACATGATCAAGTAGGTTCTGATTATACATTAACAGGAACGAATACAGCATCCCCTTTTCAAGGTTCAAATCCCCTTCAAAGTTCCAACACCATTAGAAATCGAACTACAACATTCTTCAAAACTGTCTACGAAAGAATTTCACCAACTCTTGCCATCCAAAAGAGAGGATTTCAACCCATCACAAAACTTTCATCAAGTGGATTCAAAATATTCACCCATCTGAAACTTCCTGCAAAAACCAAATCCAATAGTTAGCCAATGTACCTGAAAATTTTGTACATCAGTAATGCAAGCAATGGGATGTTAACCAAAGGCAAAATTCAGTTATCGTTAAGATCAATACCAAAAGCAAAATAAAATATCAGAATGGCCCATAAACACAACCGATTAGATGGTAACCTCTGTTTCACCACCCGCAAGGCAATAAATTTATCCATAAAGATATTCTCAATTTGATTCGACATTAAATGGAGAAAATAGCAATATTTTTTGGTTTGAAATATTTTCTGGGAAACCCACCTATTTGCCATTGTTTGTTAAAACAATATCAAAAATTTCTTCAGATGTTTGGTTGGCATGAAAATCATTATATCCCCAATGCCAATAGCCATCCAATTTGGCAAAAAAACAATATATTGAAAAGTGTGGGTGTTTGCGACTTTGTTTCGGGGGTTGAGGTGGGGGATTTTTGGGTGCTTTGGTAGGGAGCTAGCAGCAGTAAAAAGGAGGGAAAAGGGGCCGGGAGGCAACTGGGTTAATAGCCAAAAGAACACAATCTAGATTATGTCATTCTCCTGAATAAAAGCCTACGCTTGCTTTGTCAATGCAAATTGTTTTAAAAGCATGGCACAATTAATTGGGTCGAACTTCCCCAGTCATTGACTCTACGTATTTCATAGCAGACTTAATATGTCCATGATTAATGTCACATACAATAGAAAAAGTGCTCCTGAATTTAGCAACCTACTATTATTATCAAGATGCTTGTTTCTTTCTGCAACTCTCCAGAATAAGAATGCCCCTTTGTTAAAATGTACTCACAAGAAATGCACAGTTGATTAGTATCAAGCATCTATACAGATTAAAAGAAGGTACTGGGTATGGCATACTTTTTTACGTGTTTGGTGGACAGCATTCATACTCGTTATTTGGTGACTGTGCCTTGCAGAAGATATGAAGCCTTATTACGGACCTGCAACATTGAAAAATATTTTTTTTATCAGAATCACCAAACAATACGGAGATAAGAAGCAGTGTGATTACATACCTTTGATGCAAAGGACCTCAAATCCGTGCTGGAAATTTGGCAAGAACAGTTTCGGAGATAAAGACCCCACATTTCATTAATTACTGGCTTATGTTCCAACATTTGATTAACCAAGAGCCAATTCTCTGCCAAAACCAAGTAAATGTACATCTTGAAAAGATCACAACCTTTTTCTTTCACATTAATTGCGATAAGCAATCGCATAACCTCTTCTTCATCAGTAGCCTGAGGTGAAAAAAAACAAAATATGACTTGTAAGACAACTTGACTGAGCTTGAAAGATGTGAAACCTTAAGATCAAAAAGAAGTTTAATGGGCTCAAGCAATCAGTTGACTATAGTTTAGAGTTATCTTATTTGATAGAGCTTCCATTCAGCCATGAAGCACTAAAGTTCTTTGATTGCATGAACTCATGTTTTTTGCAGATATGGTAATGGCTTTTCAGACATGACCATGAAGCTGCCTCTCTCTTGTAAACAATAATGAAATAAGAAGATAAATGGTCTTAAGTTTTTATACTTCATTAACACAGTGCTACTTCTTATACTTCAACACTCACTCCCAGCCTGTGAGATTTCCCGTTGCCAATGGAATAGATTTTGGGGAAAAAAAACTAGAATCAACAATGGGCAGGAAATCAATGTATAGAGAACCAAAAAGCAAAAGCTCCGACAATCAAAATGGAACCAGAAAAGGAAGTTGGATTAATAGATGCCATGGAGGAGGGCACTTGAATAAAGCATTACCCAGCAAAGCAAAAGGAAGCCTTTTCTGATGAGGCGGATCTTTTTCTTGAAAATTTTGTTGCAAGATTTAAGGCTCTGCCTTGAAAATCTGACTTCCATTAGTTGTTGCATTAGCGATTTGGGGGGGGGGTGGTAACATTGCTGGAACTTTCAAGATTTATCTAAAGCTTTCAAACTGGCCAAGTTCATGGACGTATTACTGATATATCAATTAATCTAGCATCTACATAAAACCAAATAAACCAAAAAAGGCTTTTGTCTCATCAGCATTAGCATAAAGGTAAGAGAATGAATGGATATACAAGAAACATACATAAGCTAAATTGTAAAGAGAATATAGCTTACCTTATTATCAAAACAAACAAGAAGAATTTGATAGGCAACTGAACTTCTAAGTTGCTTACTGCGAGTATCGTATCCTGAAATGCATTCCACAGCTCGCAAGCAGTTCAAGTCCCTAGGAACTCTGCATTTACAACACGCAATCAGCATTATCAGAGGGGAAATTTTTAGCAGCAGAAGGTAAGTAAATATTTTTTTAGCCTGACTATTTACTAGGAATCACCAATCAATTATTCCACCAATGAAAGGCTGTACAAAAGTTTAAGCACAGGATTGAATCTTAGTTATCAGCAACGTACTTATTAATGTAGCAGCTACCACCTCAACCTTTAATCAAATATATTAAAAGCAATATAAAGAATGCCTTTTAGTATATTCCATATAATCTTTTGCCACTTCGTCATATATCTTATTACCACAAGCGCACTACAACATGTTATTACCATCACCAATAGCCTCTATCATTCTTGGAACCATTACAACTCAGGATGCCATCACAAAGCTCTAAGGCCACTAATAGCATCATCAATATCACACAATTCATGTACCAGCCCTCACCCAACAAGCCACCTCTCCAAAGTTAGTCCCCAGACTGATCACCCCATGATCATTGGAGGTCTTGTGAATACTTGTTTCTTGTCAAAACACAAAAACCCAGACTTCTTAACTCTAGAAATATTATATCCATTCTTCTCCTAATAATGAATAGCTTAATTTCAAAACTTTTCTTTTTGCCATATCGTGCTCTTACACCCTCCCAATGTATCCACATTACCCTCTGCCTTCTTCTCATGTAGCAGGCATTCAAGGTGCCCTGGGATTGTTCAGAAAACACATATGACACATTTAGGGCATGCTTGGGTAATGAGATGAGATGAGAATTCTGTGAATAGGTTTGTGAATAGTAGTGAAATGGTTTGAGTTAAGATGTTCCTTTCAGTTTTGTGAAAGGAGAGAGAAAAGGTTGAATAAAAATATTATAAAATTAAAATCTTGTTTGAATATATTTTTCTAATATTATTTTTGTTTTGAAATTTGAAAAATTGTATTATTTTTTGTGTTTTGTTTGGAAGTTTGGGAAAGTTGTAAAGATTAGGTAATGATCAGAAGAAAAAGTTGAAGATTTGAAATTGAAAAATGTTGTGTTTTGAGTGATGTTTGGAAATGAAATTATGAAAATGTTTTAGAATCTCATCTCATCTCATCTAAGTGTCCAAACATGGACTTAATCATCCCTTTCCAGTTGTCAAGATTATTTTATTTTTCTTTTCCTTTTTTTCTAAGTGCTGAAATTACCCTGCTTACATTGCCTGCAGTGTTTGATGCTGACTTGAAAGTAGTTCGATATTAATCATTTTTCTAATCCTAATAACTGTAAACATTTGAAAAGTTTAAATAACAAAGCTTGGCCAAAATGAAGGTCTTGAAATAAAATGCATGAGATGAAAAATACCTATATTTCAAGGGAAAAGCTCAAATGTGTTAAACCTGACAATATTTCTGGATGAAAATTAATGGAAAAAACTTTTAAACTGATGAAATGATTAAACTTATAATTTTTAAAATTTTCTTACCAAAATGTAAGGCGTACATGTGATGCATGAACTGTAGACATAAACATGCACTGATTCTTGGGGAGCATTGATCTATTTAAAGCTTCAGTTGAGTTCAACAATTATGCGTCACCTAAGGCACTGATAACCAGGACCTTTACTAAAACTGTTTCAATTACTTCCGTTTCCTTTCCCCCTTTTTCTAATGCTGTCATAAAAAAGACTATATGCAGAAATAATTCAATATTTTCTGAACTCATAGCATTCTGTTTTGTTGTTCACCCATTTCTTTTCATTGATAGTCCACATAACAATATGGAAATAACAATATGATATTTCCATATTGCACATTTCAGATTGTTCACCCTAACAATCTGACCATTGCACATTTTTTCCATATATCTTAGTCCCATCTAGATGAAAAAAAAAAATGTAGTAGACCAACTTAGATATTCAAAACTGAATGACTTTTCTGGTTCATGTGGATCCAAATTCATAAGAATGCCTGTAGCATGTCAATTCTGCTGGTAACTGGAAGAAATTGGTAACTTTATACAGAAAAACAAGATAAATCCATCCTTTTATTACTTGAAAAACAAAAATCCCCCCTTTTATTAATAACCATAAAAAAGAGAATGATTAATCACCAAAATTAAATAAACATATACCAACAAAGGAATAGAGATGAACACTTATATGATAAGAAAAAAGGCAGCATATTTAGTCAAATTACGGAGATACAGATCCAAACCAATCAAGTGGTAGAAGTTAATAACCTGCAAGCAAGTGATTTTGCTATCTTGTTACAGCTGTTCTTCCATTCTTTCTCTGGGAAGTAACTGATAAGTGATTGCATACATTCGTATAAAAGCACCGCCAGACCATGAAGCTGGTGATCTAAGAACAGAAAAATAATGACTTCAACTAACTCTTCGGCTTCTGAAGTTGAAAGGACAGAGAATTTATTCCTACAACGAAAATAAAAACCAAGAAAAATTAACCACATGCTAAACCTTACATCATCCACAGCATCTGGGTATCAACTATGCAGTACCAATATGCAAACAATAGTGTTTGCAAATAGATCAGCAGCCTCAAAGCCGATGGTTCCCAAAAAAAAGTGGATCCATTTGTCCATTACCTTACATGACTACAAGCAGCAGCAAATCTGACCCAAGATCTAATATTTTGAGGTGGCCCTCCACAATTAGAACCTGTAAGGCAAGACCATTAAAAACAATAGAGACAAATTTTTACTAACAATTGTGGATATTTTATGTAAATGAAAATTTTGAAAAGAACACAATTTATATATAAATATATCCAAGAGAATCTACATATGGTCAACCACTACATGCATTACCGAATAGAAAAAGATGGCACCCTGATAACAGAACTAAATAAACTATCAATTGTTAGACTGATATGAGAGCGCAAAACCAACATATAAACAGGACCACTAATGACCAGACCAAGAAGACTACTGCAGTGACAAATACCAGCATACAAAAGCTTCTCAAGTTAGATTATTAATTTATTAACACATTCCTTTTTTCTGTTCCTTTTCCTCCTATTAATTTTTTTTTTTCACAGCCAGGGATGGTTGACTTGCATGTGAAGTCAAGGACGGTCTTCTTGAATTCATGCAAAAGTAAGTATCATGTGAATGAGATACAATCATTTTGGATCGCACAACGTAGCTACCCATAACTGACATGCCAAACAAGAACAACATGAATAACATTCAGGTATTTATAGCCGAATGCTTTTGGACACAAATGAAACTGCATATTTGTTATAGAGTTAAAAATTAGCATTTAATTTATCAAACTCGTTATAATTAAACTCTTTATTGCCAAACAATGGAATTGATTATTCATTGGCCAACCCAGTTTCATAATGAAAGGACCAATTTAGCATAATCTGCCACAAATTGCACATAAGACTATCGATTACTTTTGCAGAGAATGCCAGACACCAAACACCCCCACAAATATCCTTATCACTAGTATAGACTAAGAAAGATCCATGACTTTTGTACAATGTAAATTACACGATTGATACACATTAACACATACAATCATCTACATTGTATTTATCACCCATTAGTTTGTAAAAATGGCAAGCCTGGTGCTGATAGATACTTAGCATAGAAGCTCAGGAGGTGGTTGGCATTCAAATGAGGTAAATGGGTTTTTTGGGGTTGGTCTTTGGAAGAACATTAGAAGAAGTTTAGATGACATGTCCAAGATTCGCTTTTGGTAGGATTTGCAGTGTGGAAATTGATCCCTGAGAAGTCTTCCCAGAGTTGCTCAGAATGGCTCGTGATAAGGAGACTTATGTGGCAGATCATTGTTGTCACATGGTGCTCAGATCTAGCCAATGGTGTTTATCTTTTGTTTAAAAAACTAATGATTGGGAGGTAGACCTATTCTCATCATTCTTTGACCAGTTGTATTTGTGTAGGATGGGACTTCATGGAAAAAAAGGTTTGGGACCCATCTAAGACAACGGCTTTTGGAAAGATTCTTACACTGGACAATGTGAGAAACCAAAGCATATTAGTGGTTAATTGTTGTTCCATGTGCAAGAAGACTGGGAATCAATGGATCACCTTCTGTTGCATTGTGAGGTTCCTAGCCTTCTTTGGAACATGGTTTTTGGCCTATTTGCAGTGTGGAAATTGATCCCTGAGAAGTACCTTCCCAGAGTTGTTCAGAATGGCTCGTGATAAGGAGAGCTATGTGGTAGATCCACTGTACTGGCCGGTATATACCGTACCGGCCACTGGTCGGATACAGGTATTATATCTGTTTCGTACCGCCCCAAATACCAGCCGTACCAGCCAATATATCGGTCTATACCAGCATACGTACCGGCCGGTATTTCGGCCTTTACTTTCTTTTTTTTCATTTCTTTAAACTGTAAACTCATTTTTTGACCCCCAATTTAGACTAAACTATTTATAATTTATATATATGTATTTATGTATAATTTATTCATATATAGACTATTATTTTAGAATATAATTTATATATATTTATATATATAATTTATTCATATATCGACTATCCTGAAATGATACACGAAACGGTACCGGTACAGAAATATTTCATTCCAATGCCTTAACCGGTATGGCATCCGGTACAGTATTCAAAATTTTGGGTAGATCATTGTCACATGGTGCTTAGCTCTACCCAATGGTGTTTATCTTTGGTTAGGGAAGCTAATGATTGGAAGGTAGACCTATTCTCATCATTCTTTGACCAGTTGTATTTGTGTAGGATGGGACTTCATGGGTCCCATCTAAGACAATGGCTTTTGGAAAGATTCTTTTTTTTTTTTTTTTTGATAAGTTTTGAAAAGATTCTTACATTGGACAATGTGAGGAATCAAAGCATATTAGTGGTTAACAGTTGTTACATGTGCAAGAAGAGTGGAAATCGTTGGATCACCTTCTGTTCCATTGTGAGGTTCCTGGCCTTCTTTGGAAAATGGTTTTTGGCCTCTTCGGACAGATTGGGTTATGCCTTCTTGTGTGGTGGATCTCTTAACAGGCTGGAAATGGTAATTTCGTAGGCATCACTGTGCAGTGCTATGGAGAATGACCCTGTTGTGTTTATTGTGGTGTCTTTGGAGGGAATGAAACAACCATAGTTTCAAGGATTGCTTGAAAGCAATGCCAGAGCTCAAGTCCTTTCATAATACCCTTTTTCATTGGATTGTGAAGAAGTAAAACGTAGAATTTTAGGAACCAGAAAAAACCATTCCAGGCTGATTCAAGATGGGGATGAGGGAAAAAGGGGAAGAAAGAATTGAGAACCCAAAAATTAATATGCCTAGTTGCTGTGACACCATATCCACTAACATATTCATAGTGACAAAATCACAGAGTTCATACAGGAAGCATGTCATCAATACTATTTACGCCACTATGAATTCTTCCTAACTTCCATAGATGATATCACAAGGTTTTTGGACATGGACTACACTTTAAAGAAGAAAAGATAAACAAAAGGGAAAAATACACAAAGCCCCTTTAAACTGCCACTCAATTTGCAAATTGCAATCACTACCTAAACTATCAAAATTAGCAGTCACCCTCTAAACTAACAAAAAATCTCAATGTACCCCCCCCCCCCCCCAAAAAAAAAACCACCACCCTAAACAGATGATATTACCCTTGACAATTCTAAAATATATATATATATATATATATACCCTATTAACAAGTAGACAATACATTTTTAAGAAAACAGAAATAAATTTTAAATATATTTGTTTGCTTAAATTTTCAGATTTTTTATTTTTTCAAAATTTTAAAGGGTATAAATGCCAATTGTTTGACTGAGGGGTTGCGCTTTTTGGTTGTTTGGGGACTGATTGCCAAAATTGATAGTTTAGGGGGTTTTTGTATTTTACCCTGAACAAATCTATCACATTCATGATATAAATCTCGATCATCTGCATTGTGCATAACAAAACTGGTAAACAGTAAAAAAAGCTTACCAGCATGCAAAGAGTCTCTGTTGAATGAAAACTTAGATTGAAATCCATAAATTTCAAGAGCCCCTTTTAATTCAAAATAGCTAGGAAGCCAATCAATCAGGACAGGCTACAGATCAACCAGGTCAAAAGTTAGAGTAGATAAGCTCAGAGAATGCCAATAAAAAATTACCCTCTGAACTTCTCCAGTATATATAACAATAAAACTTGGCTTCCAAGAAACAAAATAAGATTAATATTACCTCATCTTTTGATGACAAAATAGCACA
Organism: Carya cathayensis; assembly: GCA_011037825.1. Classification (NCBI taxonomy): domain Eukaryota; kingdom Viridiplantae; phylum Streptophyta; class Magnoliopsida; order Fagales; family Juglandaceae; genus Carya; species Carya cathayensis. The sequence goes on along the minus strand of QGSO01000234.1, from coordinate 421,343 downwards.
CCAGAAGTCACAAGCAGATGTTCTCAATTCTTCTTTTGGCGAATATAACACTGATAAGCCAAAAGATAAGCACATCAAATAAAACTTGCAATGGTTTAATGCACAAGCTAAAGTAACTGATAAACTTACTCAAATTAAATGTCCACATGGCCATTGATTTTTCTACACGACCGCATATAAATGCCAATTTTGATAGCCAGCCATTTGCTAACAATCCTTCAAGGAACAGGTCTCCTGCAAAAACATGTCAAAGTGGGGAACAGGCATAATATTTACAGAACAACATACGTACAATATGAACTCAGTGTACATATATATATATAAGATAAGCATGATTAGCAACAAAAGCAAATATACAGAAAAGACTGATTAGCCACCTTTATCTGAATCGAGTTCAAACAGGGAATTGAGTTCATTATTCATGAAAGACTGCAAGAGGGCACAACTTCCAAGCCCAGGAAAAGCTAGAGGTGGTGGAACTTTCTGCAATGCATGGAGAGGGAGAGAAAATGAAGAACTATCAGTTATCCCCAGTAGGGTTATTATCAAACACTTCAGAAAATTATGCATGTAACAAGTTAGGCAGCACTAAGATTTCATTCGGATTGAGGAAACCTGATTCCCAAATACACGCATGCCCCATGTGGACATATCTTCCTCACCGCTAATTTCTCTCATCTACACAAATAAAAAAGGTTCATATTTACAGTATGAAAAACAGACAAAAGTGAAGACATTCTAAAAAATAAGATTAGTAATATCAATACTATTGGAAAAGTCATTGTACCTGATTTTGGCATTGATCAATCACTTCAGAAAGTGAAGCTTCTTTGGTATTGACATCGTCATCTGAGTTGTAGGCCTTTTGGGCCTTTTCTTGTATAGACTCCCTCTCGACAAGTTTGCTTTTCTCTTTGTAGTAATCACTCAAAAGATCATCCAACCCAATAACCTTCTTCCTGGTTGACATTGAAAGTAGTTATTCCAATGCAAAATCAAAGGCTTTTCACCAATTACCAAACAACATATAAACTCAAAATACAGACAGTGCCCCACAAATGAGTTCATTTTTAAGGCCAAATTAACTCTTGTCCAGTACAAAATGGGAAGAGAGAGCACGTAGGGGCTCTCAATAAACTCAAAAGATAATTACACAGATGATAAGAATTTTGAAAAAGAATATAAATCATTTTCAATTTTATTTTTCCGCAATCAGCATCAAAGTTCCATTTAAACAAGAGAATCAAAACAGAACTTGATGAATGAAATTATTATACAACCGAAAAAAAGTTGCAAAACATGGTTCTAGTTCAGGCTACTAATAACCCGGACGCAGGATTTCCGTAACAGTGACAACGAATAAGATAAACTCTTACTAACAGGAAAAAAATCTAACTAAATGTGCTGAAAACTAATATCGTAAATAAAACAAGAAATTAAAAAGATGGGAAAGTGTTTTTAGTGAAGAAACCTTTTCTTGGTAACAACAGGGGAACTGAGAAGTGGGTCTTCAAACTCAAAATCTAGAGAACCATCCATATCTGCCAATTTCTCTCCCTCCCTCCTCACAGTTTCTTCTGGGGTCCAACTTCTATAGCAAGGGAAGGGCACATTTATTTTCAAATATTAAAAATAATACCTTTGACAGCTTGCCGCGGCAAAACTTCGCTCCGCTTATGAAAAAAACAAATATAGTCTATGACCAATTTCGTTTCTTTGAAAATATATATATATATATATGAAGAAAAGGGTAAGAGAGGTAGTAGAAGGAAACGGTTGAAAGTTGCTTCTCTACTAGTGTAGCTATACCAGTCCTGTATATAGGAATTTGGAAGAACTTTGCTATATATAAATCTAAACACCACTTCTTCTTTATTTTAATTTTCTTTTTTAATTTTTTTTAATTTATTCTTTTTAAATTAATTGAATTTTCTTAAATTTAAGTGTGACCATGGTAGTTGGCCAATTTGAGCTCAGATTGTGTATATTCGATTTGTTTAATAATTGAGTTGATTTTTTAAATTAAAAATCTCATTTATATCAACAAAATACATGAAATTCATTATACGAGGGTTGTAATCTGAATAGGTAAACTCAACAGGCAATACAAATCCGACTCAATTAAAAGCAATTCCTGCTCCATTTTTTTGTTAAATGAAATCGTGAAATTATAATAAATTATTAAATAATACAACTCATATAAAATTCAAATGCAACTGGTTAATTTTTGCAAACAAGCTCATATTGAGATCAACTTAACTTGTAAGCTTCCTCGTATACATTAGGGGTGTCAATTTTTTATACAACTTGTTAATTCAACACAAACTTGACACAGAATATTAGGGTTATGGTCGAACAAAATCTGAAGAAAAAGTTATTTCTCTTTATAAGATTTCAACGGGGCTCCAATTATTTCATTAAAAAGTCCTTTTGGAGATAGGCCATGTTATTTGGGCCTTTTATTAGAATGTTACAAATGGTATCAGAACCTACCTCAATCAGAAATGTGAGACTTGAGTTGTGCCACCTATGATTAAACTTCTGAATTTGAGTAGGGGAGATTATGATACCCCATATGATGTGTAAAGATAAGTGGTATATGTAATCCCATATTGCTTATGAATGAGTAGTTCTTGCCCTTTATACGGCTTCAATGGGGCTTTAATTATATCATTCACTAGTCCTTATAGAGAGCATATGCTATGTGATTAGGGCCCACTATTGGGGCTTTACAAAAGTTGATTCTTATTAAGATAATTGGTAATTGGAGTGTGAAGTCCTTTAACATATAAAGCTATTGAGATATGCATTTCGTTATGCTTTCTTATTTAACTCATATAACGAGGCTCGCCGCTTGAAGTGTGGCTTGGACTTTAGTTACACTAAGATACATGCATGCCCAAATGATTGTGTGTTGTTGTGAAGGATAATGTTGACAAAGATAAGTGCCATAAATGCAATGAATCTAGGTAGTCTCAAATATAGGTAAACAACAGGTACTTGACAAAGTGATACGCTATTTTTCTTTGAAAATAAGGTTGCATAGACTGTTTATGTCAAAAAGGAAAGCACAAGTCATGATATGGCATAAAGAATAACATGTTGATGATCCGAGTTATATGAGGCATCCGGTAGATTCTAGGGTCCAAACAACTTTTGATAACAAACATACTTGGTTTGTCAAAGATGCTTGTAATGTGAAACTTGAGCTAGTGAGTGATAGGTTCAATCCATTCAATAATATAAGGAAACCCTACAGCATATGGCCAGTAATACTAGTGCCTTCCAACTTACCCCTTTGGTCATACATGAAAAATCCATACTTCATGATGTCATTGCTAATTCCTAGTCCCAAATTACCACAAAATAATATTGATGTGTTTTTACGTCATTTAGTGTATGAGTTGAAAGAATTATGAGAGGATTATATTCATACATATGATACATTCAATGCACAAATGTTTCGATTGCATCCAACATTACTTTAAACTATCAATGACTTTCTTGCATATGTTAATCTTTTGGGTAGAGCACAAAGGAAAAGATGGCATGTCCTACATGTAATGTTGAAATTGATTATATGTGGTTAGTCTATGGGCATAAACAGTGTTATATGGGCCATCATCAATAGTTAGTGCCTGACCATAGTTGGAGAGAGAAAAAAAATTGCTCTTGACGATAAAGATGACCATTGTGCACAACCTATAAAAATTACTAACCAAGTTACACTTAAACAATCATCCATGGTCCCTAGTGTGCAGTTTGGCAAAACTTTAGGAATAGGAAACAAAAATCAAATGAATTAAATTGGATTAAAAAAAAAGCATATTCTTTTACCTTTCTTATTGGCCATTTTTTGAATTGAGACATATTCTCAACATATTGCATATTGAAAAGAAAAAAACATTTTGTGATAATGTAATGAAAACATTGTTAAATATCAAACGAAAAAGTAAGGAAACTGAAAATGCACGTAGGGATTTGGCCAATGTTGGGGAACGGGCTTCACTTGATATTTGGCATAGTTGACTTGGGTATTCATCACTTCATTTGGTCAAAAGCATTTTGTTTTTCAATAAATTTCCTATTTCTAGTAATTAGACTTTTTGCTATTTGCAACTAATTTCAACAAGCTAAAAGTGAGAATTTGCCTTTCCATTTAGATTAATCAATAATTCTTGTCATTTTTAAATTTAGGTAAAGCCTTAATTCTATAAATTGAAATTGTTATTATAATATATATCATGATAATTATGAATTAGAAATTATTAAATGCAGTTCGTTATTGCATTTCCAATCTCATAAATATAAATAGGTCAATATAAATCTTAGGAATAGAGGTAGGTTGAGGGGGAGATGAGAATCTGACGAGGGAAAGGGATGCACAGGAGAAATGGGTTGAACTTCGATTGGCATTTTTATCTTTTGGGAGAAAAAGAAAAAGCTTCCTGCAAGTCAGAAACACATGCTCAGAAAGAAATAGTAATGAAATCATGTAAAATTGAAATGAAGTTACTCTCTTAACTGTTTGGATACAGAGTCCATCTCTATATACGAAATGAGTTAAGATGTTTTCATCTCAACTCTCAAACCAAACCAAGCCTTATCGACTTCTCGATCTAAATATCCTTTAGATCTAATTTTTCTTATTTTTGGGGTACCTCTACTATCCCTCTGTTGAAGGTTATCGATATTATGTTATTTTTTTATGATCAAAACAAATTTACATAGCTTTATTTTCTTACAAAAAAAACCTGATATGAAACCTACCTTCTAAAATTTTCAAAAACCTATTAAACGTCAATTTGAGCGAAAAATAAAATCCATTCAAATAGATTGGGGTGTGGAATATATGATGCTGCACACATTTTTTAAGTCTCTTAGTATTACTCATCATCTCATATATCCTCACACAGATTAGGCAAATGACTTGTTGAAAGAAAGCACCACCACTTGGTGGAAATTGGACTCTCTCTAATGACCCATGCCCATATTCCCAAAGCTTATTGGTCTTATGCATCTCAAACCTCATGCTTTCTCATTGGTCGACTTTATTCTCTAGTTATTCAAAATAAATCTCACATTGAATGTCTTTTCCAAACTAAGCTTAACTGTATTTATTTGAAGAAATTTAAGAATGCATGTTGTCCCAACTTATGACCCTGTAATGCCCACAAGTTTGATTATCGATCTCACTTGTGCGTATTTCTCAGTTACAGCACCTCTCACAAAGGCTACCATTACCTTCATATCCCATCTAGCAGGATTTACATATCACGATATGTAATTTTTTATAAGGGATTATTTCCATTTCAGGAATCATCAAACTCAAAAATTACTCCAAATGTGGCCTAACTCCAGCAAGCCTCTTTACCTCTTGTTTGCAAGTTCCATCAGTAGGCCCAACCCCACATGACTCAATAGAGACTCTCAGATTTTCATCTGGCCTAGATTTATCTCCTATTTCATTATTAATGCACAGGTCATGTGATGCTACAATGTAACCTTCTTCCTTTCATCAACTTGACAACACCTCTACTCCTATCATTGATATCTCTGTACTTTCAAAAAGCCCAAGCATTGCTCCACTAAAACTCATACCAATGGGACCATATCGTATCATGCATTGCTTTCTACCATTGCCTCCACCAAGCATGAGCCCATGTGTTTTAGTACAACTTCCAAACACCCAAAGTGGAGACAGGCCATGAATGAAGAGTTCGACACCCTATTGTGCAATGGTACCTGGAAGCTTATCCTGACCTCTACTAATGAATATCATTTGATGAAAATGAGTTTATTGCCTCCAACTTAACTCCGATTGTAGAATCCAACGCCACAAAGCACAGTAGATGGCCATAAGTTACTATTAACAATTTGGGCTCAACTATGGTGAGACCATCAATCCAATCGTGAAATCACAAACCATTCGGCTCGTCTTATCTTTAGTCGTCACTCAGTGTTGGCAAGTTAGACAACTTGATGTTCAAAACGCCTTTTTGCATAGCCATATTACAGAATCAGTTTTCATAGCCCAACCACTAGGCTTCATCCACCCTCAATACTTAGATCATGTTTGTCAACACAACAAGGCCATTTATGGCCTCAAGTAAGTCCCACACTCTTGATTTGCTAAATTAAGCTCTCGACTTCATGAGTTTGGATTCTTCTTCTCTAAAGTCGATAGCTAACTCTCTATCTACAGACAACACACTCTAGAACTATTTGTTCTTGTCTATCTTGACAACATTCTAGTTTCTGGGTCTTCTCCCAAGTCATTAATCACTTACTACAACACCTTGGGTTTGGCTTAGCTATCAAATATCTCAACCGATTAAATTACTTATTAGGTATTCATGCTCATTTTGATTTTGATGGAGTTTTCTATCATAACAAAAATATATAATAGATCTCCTTCAGTGTACAAACATAACCAAATATATACTTATATATATCAACAAAATAAATTAAGCATGCTCTAGAGTAAAATAAAGTTAGAGATTAAAAAAATTAAAAACAAACAAACATACAAAAGTGTTTTCTTCCACCATAAACCTATAATTACGATCATTTATAATGTCTTCTCTAGATTTTAAACTTGAGCAATGAACTTCTAGCCTCATGTCATTGCTCATGTAGTAGGGGTGAAAACTGACCATTCGGTTTCGGTTTTGGACCAAAACTAAAACTGAGCCGATATGGATTTTAAGGGAAGATACCAACCGAAACTGATCAATGGAGAGTGGTAAAACCGGCCGAAGTAGTTTCGGCCGGTTGCCGTCGGTTCATCGGCGTGAACATCGGTTCCAATGAGTCATACACATTTTTCAACACTTAGCAATATAGATTCCACAATAAACATCAACTATACAAATCCAACCGATAAACATCAACCAGCCCATGAGAGAGAGAGAGAGAGAGAGAGAGACGAAAGAGACAAAAGGGAGATGAGAGACCTGAGAGTGAGATAGAGGCTCTGAGAGCCCTGAGAGGGAGAGGGAGATGGTATTGCCGCATCAGAGAGGAGATCGCATTGCTACATCGGAGAGGGAGGCTGCTGGCTGGGGTGGTGGCTGTCGCTAGGAAGAATCTGTAATAAAATGAGCGGGGAGGGGGGGGGGAGAAATTTCGAAGGAAAAATGAGGAAGAAGGGTTGTAGGAGTCTTTTACCCTAATTCAAAACAGTGTCGTTTGGCTTAAGTCAAACGACGCCGTTGCATTTATATTTTTTTTACAACTTGTGTTCTCAAAACGATGTCGTTTCAATTATTTAAGTGAAATGGCGTCGTTTCATATAAGTATATTTGAAAAAAAATATACATAAGCTGACGTCGGCCGGTTTAGTGGCTTTTTCCTGGGTTGAACCGCGAACCAAGCTGGCCGATGTCAGTTTGGCTTAAATCCTACCACCGGCCGACCGTTTCTCTACAGGTTTCGGCTGTTTCTTTACTCCAGCGACCGGTCTGTTGGGTTACGGTCGATTTTATCAGTTTTATGTACAGCCCTACCATGTAGGATTAGTTTCAATGTCATTATTTTGAATATTTATTGATATTTTATATTTCTACAATTAATTTGTCTATATTTTTCATCATTAAAAATTGATTACTCTATTTTAAGGTCTAAACAATATTAGTGTTAATTATCATTAAGAAAATCCAAGCCTATCATCCATTTAGACCTCAAAACCTATGAAATTAAATGATCATTTGGAATAATAGGAATTCAAGTCTAACTAGTTAACCAATTATTGATTCTAAGATTTTTTTTAACTAGCTTATTAAATGAAGTTGTAACATGTCATTTCATTGAATTAAATATGAAATTATGTAAAGATCTAGGTTGGGTCTATAATATTTAATACTATTTATAAATGAATTTTACTTGAGCATTTAATATTATATCTATCTCAATAACATGATGTTGCCAAAGGCAAACGGCCTGATGGCATGAAGCCCCACCTCCAAAAGTGAGATCTGGGGTTCGATCCCTTCCCCAAATCCCCAATATAAAAAATAAATAAATAAAAAAAAAAGAAAAAAAAAAGATGTTGAATCTATCTCTATAATAAGATATAAAATGCAACAAAAGGGCATTACGAGCTTCTAGAAAGCACAATAGCTGCCACAATAGCATAGAATTAAACTGGATCATAATCTACCATATCCACAAACATCTATATATAATATGTATATATGTTCATGTGATTTTTCTGTTTCTTTTTAGTCTCAAATTCTTCAGATGATTGGCTTCTACTGCTCTCTTCTGTCAAAACAAAACATAAAAGAAAAATTAGAAATGACAATATGTGATACAACTCGTGAGCCCAATACGAGCACGACACAAAATTAGCGAGTTTGGATTTGATGTTAATGCGTTCAAGTCAAAACACGTTAACTTGTTAAAACACGACTTATAAATGGGTCAACAATGGCTTAATATGAAATTAATTTGTTTTGACATATTTAGAATTTATTTCATAATTAAAATTTTATTATTGTTAAGTTGTAATATTGTATTTCTCAATTTGCCTATGTTTTTATTGTTAGGATTCTAATTTTATATTTATGCTTATATTTGTTATAGTATAATTTGTAATATTCGTTTTATTATATATTAAAATTTGAAAGATATTGGTATATATTTTTTAAGATATTGTGGTTATTAATAAATAAAGATTTTAACTTTTATTTGAAATTATATTAATCAAGTCAAATAAGTTATACATTTTAGTTAAATCCATTTACACCAAACAAATAGATTTAAATGAGTTATATCATGTTAACATTTTTTTAATTTATTGTTAAATGGGTGACACGATATGACCCGTTATCTAAATGGGTTGGGTTAGAATTTGAAAGTTTGACACATTTAATTTAAAGAGTTGGGTTTGAGTTCACCTATATAGTTGAATGTTCATGAATTGACCTGACACAAACACAACACGAAAACATGATTTGCCACCCCTAAGAAAAACAAATGATAATTGTAAGAGGAGGGACCCATACTACATGCATCCAAGAGGGTTATAAAATAAGGTTTAGATACAAAGTTGCTAAATTAGACCATTTTGCACACACCCCCTATTAATATTGCACAAATAATGTATTTCTCATTTATACTCTCTCTTACTCATATACATGGCTACTGCAGCCTAACTTCGATCAGGCTTCTACTAAAAAATATGTCTAGATGTTGAATTCATCGTTTGGAAAGTTATGAGGAAGGCCTAAATTAGAGAACGCAAGAGCGTTGCCTCGGTCATACACTTTCAAGAGCGATTGCTTTATTAATATAACTTCAATGCTAACTCTTCTATGATTGCCTCAACCATCTGTTTATTTTATTTCCTCTATTAGTTTTAAAAATCTAGATGTATATAAAGGCTACGAGTTTGTTAATACAAAAGGGTTGTGATGCTTCTTTGCAACTGGATGAGATTTGCTTGGGTTTGGCTAAAAGGTTTATACCTAGGATGTTCCATTTAATCCGAGCCACGAAAATAGTTTTTGTAAATGTTTTGGTTAAAGACATTTTGGAAATTTGTCACACTTGTCAACTCTAATTTATTGAGTTACATGAACATTATACAATTATTTGATTTTTAAATATGTCATGTATCGAATTGTCATTGTTTAATGCATATACATATTGAATTTATGTCATAAGATTTGATGGCTTATTAAACCCTTCTCATTAGTTGAGAATGAGAATCCCCTATACATAATAATAATAATAAATAAAAAATTTTAAAAATTTGTCACACTTCATCAAATCTAATTATTTAGTTACATGAAAATTTATACAATTATTTGATTTTTAAATATGTGAATCTATGTATAGAATTGTTATAGTTTAATGCATGTATATATTAAATTTATATCATAAGATTAGATGGCTTATTAAACCCTTCTCATTAGTTGAAAATGAAAGTCCCCTTTCCATCTATCCATTAATGAAGATGGAAATAGTTGACATAAATAATTTGTTGTGCACTTGTGTAATGTATGTATTTATTTTTATGTAGATGGATAAAGTGTAGCTTATAATTATATCCGTAACGTGACATCCTTATTTATTTATTTTTCTCCTACAAGATTTTTTGTAGGATTTTATTTGGAGATGTAATATTAGGAATGCAAATTTATTATTGGGGCCATGTAAAGGGATGTGTTTTACGTATATCAATATACTTTAAAATCACCTTAGTATGATGCACTAAATTACCAATGAGACTTTGGGTGGAGCTTATGTACAATGTGTTTAGGGCAACAATTATGAATTTTTCATACTTGATGAATGAATTATATATTCTTGAGTTATGTGTTTTTAAGATTACTCTATAAATTTTTTTCAAAGTTGATCGGATGTGGTATTTTAACTTATATAGTGAGAGATGATTACTATTTGTTTGCAAAATTCTCAGTTTAGCTATATTTTTAAGTAAAATTCAATAAGTGTTAATATCAATCTTGCACTATGAATGTAATGATAATGAACACTATGCACGTAGTTACTTAACTTACTGAAAGAGAAAAACTGGATGGGACCACCAATGACATTTGGCATAGGAAAATCCAATATCTGCTTAATGAATATGAGGTCCTAGTAAATTTGCTCATAAGGGTGTAAGTTTACCTATCCAGACTTGGAAACCCAACCAAACCGAAACAAATCAATAAGTATTTTGGTTGATTTTAGTCTATATGACCTTAGAATTTTGGTCCTCGATCAGGTCTCGAAGTGTGATTTTTTGGACTGGATTGAACAAGACCTACCAAAGTGTATATATAGTTTTTTATACATTATTTTATATAGTATTTGTATAAATTAATTCTATAATTTTCATCTAATCTATCACCATTGACCAAATAAAATGTAAAAATGTACTATTGACTAATACACTATCAATTAACTAATATATTTTATATTAAATCATAATAATATATGTAATAATACATAATATTTTTTCCTTTTCTTTTTTATTTTTTCTTTTATTTGGAGTTAGGATGATATTGCATTTTCTCTATTTTTTGTTTTAAATTTTATTTTAATGATTGCTAATTTTCATGGATGAATATGGATAATTTTGATATTTTTTCTAATTTTTCTTTAAGCTATTTTCAAAAACAAAAATGTGCAAATAAAGTTAAATAATTTATGTTCAAAACTTGAAAACTTTTGAGTTATTTTGTATAGTTGGGTCGAAAATAGACATGAGAATGTAATTTTGTATGTTTGCCCATTTTACACTGGCCTAGACCGATCTAAAAAATGAATCAACTAAAGTTTCAGTTCGGTCCATTTCCCCATTGACTGACCAGACCAAACCGATTACACTCCTATTTATCCCACCTTATGATACAACCTAAGGAAGGTAAATACTTTTCAATATCATTGTGATATGGAAGCCTATCAAGTTTCGGTAAACAAAGATAGGTGTGTATGTTTTACCATACTTAGCAATATGCCCAATATTCTTATTGGAGAGTTTGAGATCTGCTCAACTGTCCAAATATATGGAATCAGTTAAAAATTGTCTATAGGAGAACATCAGTTACTAGACTTTAGACTCTCACTTTGAGATTTAAACGGTATGTTATGAACCTTAAATATACTATGACTCAGTATTTAAGGTCGATATCTACTTCAATTTGTGACCAAAAGGATGCTAGAAATAATCTAAAAATTTTGGTGAAAATGAAGTTTATTTTGACATACGGTGAGAATATAAAAATTTTTGTTGATATATCTCACTATGTGGAACTAGAGGCTGAGTGCATAGATGCGCACCATAGTACTTTTCCTTTTGTATAAGCTAAGCAAGGCATTAAAACCTAAGTGGAAGCAATATGAGAGATCTAGTAGAGTAGCAAACAATCTTGGGCCCTAAAGTGAAAAAGTAGCAAAGCACTATAAAGGTAAGCACAATAGAAAGGAAAAGTCCAAACTAGAGTGTTATAGCTTTGAAAAAGTGGGACAATATGATCATGAGTGTACAGAGACAAAGAATGTATCCATTAACACAATTATCTCATTACTTATGTTTGTTTACATTTTGTAGCTCACTCAATCTCTGAATAGATTGTAGATACAGGAGCAACCAAACATATAACTCGATATCAAGTTGGATACATAGACTATAGAAGAATACCAACTAGCAGATAGTACGCTATATTGGGTAACGAAACTTTAGAGAAGGTGCTTGGAGTTGGCACCTACTAACTCAAGATGCGTCTAGAGCGCTTGTTACTTCGTCATGATGTACTTATATACACCAATGTTCAATGTAATCTATATTCAGTTATTTTTGTGTTGGAACTTAGTTTCACTTTTCACTTTGGTGGCCTTTTAGGTAGACTTTTATTTATATATGGATATGATTTTCTTTCAAATCGTATTTTTTTTTTTATGTTGTATTTAGATATTTTCTCATTTTCTTTTATGGTTTCAAATGATGATAATATTGTTTATAAAATATTGAAATGACATGCTACACTAGTCCATATAGGAAAAGATACAATGGGTAAATTAGCTAGAGAGGCCTATTGAGGCCTCTCACTACTGTAAACCTACCTGTGTGTGAACCCTATTTAACTAGAAAAGCCTTCAACGAGCATTTTGGAAAGGCTCCTAGGGCATCCTATCATTTATAGTTATTCCATTATAATATTTGCAGACCTTTGTGAAAGCATGCCATGTCACCTCTTATTTTCTCACATTTGTAGACAACTACTCATGTTTCAGTTATATATACGATATTCTATCTCTTTGAAGTATTGGACTGCTTCAAGAACTTTGTAGCTAAGGTTGAGAATAACAAAAAAATGAATTTAAAAATTTTATGAATTTATCGAAATCACGAATACTTTAAAGAGTTTCAAAGACTATGTAAAGAAAATAGGATACGCAAGTAACTGACAATTCTTGGCACACCACAATAAAAAGGTGTAGTGGAAACAATAAATTGTATCTTATTAGAAATGGTTTGATCAATGATGGCGCAAACTAACTTGTCAATATCATTTTGGGGGATGCTCTTTAAGTTGTTGTCTACATTTTAAACTGTGTGCCTTCTAACTTTGTTCACTCAACCTCATATGAGTTATGGAATGACATAAAATTAAATTTGGACCATGTGTGGCTTTGGAGTTCTGCGGCTCACCACTTCCCATAAATATAAAAGACTTGACTTAGGGCAAATAAATATATCTTCTTAAGATATTCAAGGAGTTCAAAGGGTTATGTAATATATGGTGAACATCCTAATGGAGGAATGATGAAAATAGAGTCGCGTGATGTCTCACATTTATTGAAAATGACTTTCCCAATATTGGTAAAACAAAGAAAGATCTTGAATTTTTTGAGTAAGAGATTATCACATCCTAGAACCACAAAATATGGTGGGACTAACTTGCTTTGCAGTGTGAGTGTACCCTAGAAAATGACTCATAAGAGTCTTAGTAGTTACATAGAAGCAAATGTGAAACTATTGCTCATCTTCATTTTGAAATTGAATGAGAATCTTTTATGTGTGCTCTATGTGACCTTGATGAACCTGCTTCTTATAAGAAAGCACTAAGATCACTTGTTTCTTATTTAGGAAGCACTAAGATCACCAACTTCAAATAAATGGTTGGCTAGTATGAGAGATGAGATGAGTTCTATGGCAAAGAATCAAGTTTGGAAGTTAGTTGATCTTCCACATGAGCACAAATATATAGGATACAAATGGATTTTAAAAATTAATTGCTAGACAGATGGAACAATTGACAAGTATAAGGCCCTTCTCTCAGCGTAGCGCTATACCCAAATAGGGTATAGATTATGAATAAACATTTTTCTCAAATGTGAGATTTCCTTTCATTCGCCTCATTCTAGCTATAGTTGCACATTCATATTTGAAACTTTTTCAGATGGATGTGAAAAATACATTTCTCAGTGGAGAACTAGATGAAGAGATCTATATAGATTAATTGAGTCTTTTTTAGTTTGAGGGACAAGATCACAAAGTATTTCAGATAAAACGTTTCATTTATGGCCTTAAACAATCGTCTAGATAATGATACTTCAAATATCATGAGGTAATTACTTCAATTGACTTTGATATGCTAGAAGAATACAATTGTATGTATGTTAAATGTACAGAGAAGAGTTTGATGATTTTATCTCTTTACGCGTATGGCATTTGATTATATGGAAATGAAACGTAGATAATTGTAACAACAAAAAAGTGGTTACTCTCTACTTTTAAGAAGAGGATATGGGTGAAGAAAATTATGTACTTGAAGTTAAATTTTTAAAAGATCGTCCTTAAAAATTTCTTGGTTTGTCTCAAGTGACCTATGTTAAGAAGTCTTTAGAACAATTCCATATGTTTAACTCTAAACTCATAAACACTCTAATTAAGAAGGGTTATACATTAAGTCTAGAATATTGTCCTAAGAATTACGATGAAAAGAAAGAGATTATCAGAATTCCTTATGCAAGTCCAATTAAAAGCTTAATGTATCCTAAATTGTGCACACAACTTAACATTTGCTTTGTAATTAGATTGGTTAGTAATTATCAGGACCTTTAATTAGCAAACAATTAAACAGATTTTCTGATACATTTGTGAGATAGTAGACCTTGTTATTTGCTATCAAGGTGGAGACATAAAACTGAAGGGCTATAACAATACTGATTAGGCTAGTAATAAAGATAAGCGTAAATACACAACGGTTTACACATTTATGATTAGTGGAGGAGTTGTTTCTTGATGTAGTAAAAAATAATTATGCATTTTTTTGTTTAGAATAAAGTCAGAGTACATTCCTTATTCAACAATTGTACAAGTGGCTGTTTGGTTGAGGAAATTTTTTTACCGCTTAGTAATTATCGCTCTTGTGGATGAAGCCGTTAAGATATATAATAATAGTACAACAGTTTTAGCATATGCCAAGGACCTCAAATATCATGACAAAACTAAACACAGAAATTTGATTTCACTATATTCGAGATATTGTTGCACGAGGTGATGTGATCCTAGAACATATCTCTACTAGGAAGATGTAGTTGATCCTCTTACTAAGGCTATACTAATAGAAATTTTTTTTCAAACTTATGTTAGGAGTTTAGGATCTCATTGGATTTGATATATGTTATATTAGGAATACCTTAGACTTTATTGCAGTATCACCTTGATACTGTTAATATCTATTGCATCTGTATGATTATTGTATTTATCTCATATTATAAGTTAATTGATATTAAGTAAAAATCACACGTTATAAAGATGTCAACAAGATGAGACTTACAAGAGTCGTACATAAAATATTTGCACAACTCCATGAAGCATGATTAAAGTGGGATGTGAGATATTAGGCAAGCGCTAAATAAGTAACTATGCTAAGAAACTCAAGTTTGGGTGCTTATGTGGCAACGAGACTAAGATCCATATAGTGTTTGAATGTGACAAACTCAATTGAAGAAAAGTTCCACTGTAACATTTATTTTATATTGTATGTGCTTTAGACGATCATATGAGAGAGTGAATAGATGGATCCTTGCTCCATCGTTATATGAGCCTTAATGGATCAATAGATGATCTATTCTTATGCCCTTAAACTTGGAACTATGTTATGAGATGAAAACTTTGATATCGCTACTATAAAATGTTATCTCAGGGCCATGAATAACACGATCTCGTAATGCATTTCTAGGAAAGTGGTTGAGTTAAGTGGAATTGATATGAGTGTCTAAGAAAGATTATTTGGATACTTACATGTTATGCTATGACTCATAGCTCGGACTATTATGTTGTTTTGACTCAATATAATCGTGGGCATATTAAATAATGTAAGGTAAAGAATTGATTTGAATTATAAATTTGTGAGGTCAGTGGCGAAACCATCAAATTTTATTTTTTTGGGCCAACTTTTCTATCACACGAGATGTTTGTGTAAAATGAAAAAATATTACAAAATCATAGAGCATATATAAAATTAAATATCAATAATTTTTCAAATAACGTAAAAATAAAACTTTAAAAACACAACTTAATGTTTATTTTAGATTTTTTGCTACAATATTTCACATAATAATATTCATTCATTATTATTTTTGTAAATATGAAATATTTAGAAATTTTTTTCTTCGTATAAACTATCAAGTAATCTTTTAGAATGTCATATTTCATTTTAATATTTAAGCTAGTTTATCAAAGAGTAATATTATATATCACACTCTCATCCTATTGACAAATTCATCACTATTGGATGATAAATAAACATCTAATAAATAATTATGCAATGGTGATAAATGTGTCATATCTTACTTAGTGGGATGAAAGTATGATGATAGTATAGAGTATAGAATTTTCCATTATAAAATTTCATGTAAAATCTATCTATTTTGATGTCACATTAAGCATAAAAAACTACAATTGAGACCTTAAATAAAATTTTCCTTGCTCAATGAAGTTTAGAGGATAAATCATCTCCACTATTTTTTATATAAATCATCAATTTTAAATGATTTTTCTAGTATTTTCAATTTAGATTCTATATTAAGAAACTTAATATTGTATGATAAAAAATTCTGGGGTCAATGTTAATAATTTATTATTTCTCATAATCTTAGTTTTAATTTAATATTAGTGTGGCCACATCTATGAAAATAGATAATATATAGAAATTATGCAAAATCTAAGAGTTATATGAAAAAAAATTAGAGTGAGACATTTCTATGTATGTGGAAATTTTACAAAATTTTAGAAAGCATATGAGAATAAGAAAATTATAAACTTTTTTGAGGGGCCAATTTTAATATACATGGAATTATGAATAAAATTTAGGGGTTATTTTGAATTTTGAAAAAATCATGGCCCCTCTCAAGCCATATGTAGATCTGCCATTGCGTGAGGTATTAAAAATCCCTGACCTAGTGGGATCAAGTAGTCTAGGTATAGACAAGATGATATAAGTGATGTATTATGTTAGTGAGATGGCTGATATAGTATTTATACCCTTTGCCTTCTCGTCAAGTTGCATGCTTCATTTTCTATACAATGATAATTGACTATTAATGTGCATGAACTATTGTGGACAATTGGGAGATGTTAATAAATGGGTACTCCAAGACCCATGTAATATCCACATGGTTGGGAAAGTCAGCTAATTAACTCCACACCACAAGCAGCTAATTAAATCTACACTAGAAACAGTTAATTACCTTCACCACATCAAGAGACTCATTAAATGAGTTTCGTGTATGTTAGTTTTAGTGGTGTGTGAAAGAAGTGAAGGTACAAACAAATTAAGGACTCATCTCTCTATAATTTTTTAGAGCAATCATCTTAAACTCTTGAACTTGAAATGTGAAATTATTTTGACAGACTCTAATAGCCTCTTAAACGACACAGCAGTGCAATCAAAATAATATGACGTGGATTGTAACGTGAGCAAAAATTCAGACTTATAAGACTTTGATTCCGCTTGATGTAATTCAATATAACCTTATTATAATTTTTCTTCTCTGGCTTGGACTCATCTTGATATATTGCATTCTAGTGCCTTTCTTCTCACGCATTATCTCATGCAATTACTCGACGAAAGAGGTGTGTAACCTAACGCGCGACCTAACCCACAATGGGACTCAACAGTCAACACGTTAACGCATCTTGTCCATCCATCTTCCGGCGACACAAGTAGAGAAATTCAAATTTGTTAGGTCTTATACGACCCCACCCCCATCCTCTCGAAGCGAGGACGTCAGCTGTCGATGCAGCCACAAGATGGTAGTTTTGGCCACCAACAACTCAGACTATCCGAGACAAGCTATTCTCATCAATGCCACTGCTTTTTAATTATCAAGAATCATCAAAAGACAAGAAAGCGAGTACTCTTCGTCGATCTAATACTAAAGCAGTGCTGCTTTTCAACTCCTCGTGTGTGTCGTTCTTGATCTTCTTGTTACATCGAGCTGATTATCCGGAAACCCCCACCACAATTATTTTTAATCTTATATCTTTCAATTAAGGAAGGGAGAGGACAAAATCAGACAAGTACACGAGATTCCATCCCGGCAATTACCGAACCCGTGATTCCTTACACCTAAGATACAGATATTCCTTGAACCAGTCCGTCGGCACGCTATGTTTTCTGTCAGTTGCGGTGGGCAGTCTAAATTTGTTCGTATCCGACAACGATGTCGTGCTAGTGTCAAAAATTATAAAAACAAAAAATAGAACAAAAAACTGAAAAAAAAAAAATACTTAAAAACTGCAATATTGTCGAGTCGTCAAGCAAAATAAAACCAGCTAGATTTGGAAGCAAGCATGACGTAATAATTTATAGCCAAACAAAGAACACAAAGAAAACCAATTTCTTCAGCATTCTGACCGCCCTCTATCAGTTTTTAGCTTTTGGATTAATATCGTCATCGGTGCCTGTACTGGTCACCAATGCTTCGTCTCTGAACTTCTTATATATGTCACCCTTGTAAAATGTACGCGTTCTCACGACCAAGATCAACGAAATAAGAGCTCCAAAGAATGAAACAGCTGCCAAAATAATGAAAGACATCCTATAACACTTAGAACCAAGGCAAGTGAGCTCCTTTACCGATGACCGATCCATACCCTTCACTGCTAGCTGTTTCAATGCCTCTCTATCGTAAAGCATCCCAGTTACCTTTACATTCAGAATATACGACCCAAGTGGGCTTGCTATTTGTCCACAATTGAACAATGTAGAGTAGTATTTGAGGCCAAAGAGCTCGGAAATTATTGCAAAAAGCAAAGGTAACTGCGCCCCAAAGGAGAATCCTATGATGACTGATGCTACATAGACAGAGCCGGGGGCCGGAAAGGCGATGAGAAGGTGGCCGGCGCATGACAAAAGAAGCACCATTGTCATCATAAGTGGACGGGGAAGTTTGTATCTTAGAAGGAGGCTTTCAGAAACAAACCCAGCGAACACTCTGCCGAAGTAATTCCATATGCTAACAAGTGATACAAAAGAGCTTATTGTTCGAGCTGGGTATCCCAAAGACTCCCCAATCTGTCCCAAGTTGTCCACCGCTGTTAAACTTGCCCCCAGCCCACATAGGGTTGCGAGAAAGAGAATCAGCATGTCCGTGCTCAATAGGGCTTGTAAAATACTGTAGTCTTCTCCCCTTTCTGGTTTGTTGAATATGTTTGCGAAGAAATTAGAGGTCTCCTGCTTCTTTTCTTCGTTCAAAGAAGAATTAGGTGGTGACTCTACCTGCTTTGGCTGAATTGCTTCTGGTGTTTGTACAGTAACCTCAGATGGGGGCAGTTTCTTGAGATTCCAGGTTGCCGCTTCTTCTCTAACTGCAATAAACAGGGGAACGAAGAGCATAAACCAGATCACGGTGGAACATCCAGCGAAGGCAGTGCGGGAGAAAACAATCTGCTTCTGAAGTATAGTTATGACCATGAGAAACAAAGCAAGAAAGATTGACACATAGAGGAAATGATAGAAGACTCGGAGCTCGTTTGGTTGCCTAACAAGCTTCATCGTCCGGATCGTGTACACGAACACAACGGATAACGCTGCTGGAAACCATGCGATGAGAAGAATAAGGGATTCGGCATCGTTTCCATAGATAGCTAAGTAAAGTTGGGTCATGACAGCTCCACTCAGGCCCACAAAACCCTTCAACAGCCCCAACATAACGCCTCTGCTTTCTGGGAAGTTCTTGACGCAAGTGACAAGAGCTCCGGTATTCGCAAAGTTCTGCGAATTGGCTCCAATGCAAATGTACATGCACATCTGCCATACCTTGGGCTTAGCTATTTTGCCCGTGACGGCAAGCCATATCATGAAGTAACCAGCAAAATTCATAGCCGATCCAACCAGCAGCACGAACCAAGTTGGGGTAACCTCAGCAATGAGACCGGAGAGAACCCCAACGTTTGCTCCAAGGTCTTTGAAAAACCCCATCAGATTGAGCGTGGTTTGGTCACAACCAAGGGAAGCTTTTATCTGTTTGGAGTAGATTCCGAAAAGATAAGTGGCACCAGCCCCGGTCATGATCAGGAAGGAGGCGAAGATAGTGAACCATCGTCCTCGAACCACATGTACAGCAAAAGGGAACAATTCATGGCATTGTACGCCTCGACTGGGGGAGGTGCCGACCATGGCTGGAGCTTGTATCTCTTTTTTTTCTCGACTGTGATTAAGGGTTTGTTTTGAAAGGAGATCAGAAACAAAGAGTTTTATGGATACATCAACGCCAGAAAAAGATAGTTATTTTGGAGATTATCATCTATCAACTAACCCTACAAAAAAAGAGAGAGGTTGGATGTGCATGGGAGGAGTGGAGTGGAGCAAATCTCGGAGACTCCTTGAATTGAATTAAGACGGTGGCATGAATACAACTGTGCTATAAATAAATAAAAGGGGAACAAACATGTGGTGGTGAGTTTGTTAACGGCATGCGCGCATAAGCTGGGAAAGATCATTCATCTCCCTATCTTCTTCAAACAATGATTGACTCCTCTTGAAAATCTTCTCCATATTGACTCAGAGACAGAGTTCGCAAAAGTCACGGATCAAAATCAACATGTCCATATAGTTATAGCCAGCGACGATCCGTGATTTACTTTCATTTCATTTTCCTTAACAGATGATCAATACACGCAATCATTAGCTTCTATCTTTTGGGAATTATATGATTATCTTTTTAAGCGGATAAGACAAGATCATATAAACATATTTAAAATCTAAACGGATAAACATCATGTACGTGATCCAAATCATGTAATTCTATATTTCTATTTTATTTTTTTGGATCAGTACGTTATTCTTATAAAAATGTCTTAAGATATATAAACAAAAAACGAGACCCACGTACGTATTGCATTATTAATTATCTATTGTATAAGAGCATTCTCATCCCATTTTTTAAACTCTTAAAATCTCTAAATTTTAGAAAATAAACTTAACTTTTTGACAAAACTACATCTCCACCATCCGGTTCCTTATTTAAAAAAAAAAAAAAAGTTTTAAGATGTGAACAATGAGATTCCTATATTTGCAAAGCTACTGTTTATCTATAAATCTTTTTTTTATATATATTTTATAGGGAGTAATTATTTTAATAAGATAGAGAAAAGATAGAGAATGAGATATAGGAAATTTTTTTAAAAATGAGAAAAATTTAAGAAAAAATTACAGAAAGTGTAATTTCTAACTAAAACTTAGGAAAAATTATAGGAAACATCAAGATGTGAATGCTCTAAAAAATCTAATTTGATTATTTATGATACCGGAACATAGTATGTAGATAAAGGAAAATAATTTATTAAATCGTAGATTGTGAACATACTATGCACTTTTTTAAAAAAAATAGAAAAAATCTATTATCTAAGTAAAATAAATAAATTTTTAATATTTAACTCAATTTCTTTTTAATAAAGTTAAAAATATATCTAACATTTTCGATAAGATAATCATAATTAAAATGAAAGGTGAAAATCATCGGGTGATTTTCTTAATAATATTGCCTCAATGATTGATCACACATAATAAAATAGGAAAAATAAAAAGGTCCCGTGGTAAGATTTGAATGTACAAAAGAAGAGAAAGCCAAAGATTTGAGCGTCAAAGATCAGAGGTGACAAAAAAGGAAATGTAATGTGAAAGCACTTTGATGCACTGAATGATATAGGTCGATGTCAAAGGCCTAGGAGGATACACTTTGTTAAACGCAATAATTATTGGTAGCTGATAAAGAAAGATCATAACATGATGAGCGCTGCATTATACATCACATCACATCTATTTTAATATTTTTTTAAATTTTATTTCTATTAAATTTATTAAATAATTATACTTTATCATCTTTAACTCACATATTTATTTAAAAAAATTAAAATAAATAAATATTATAAAATAGAATAAATCTCTCTTACCGATTGTTGGTTCCGATTAGATCCTAACCATTTTTTTATTTTTAATTTTATTTAATTCTTATATGATGATTAAAAAAAAATTTAATAATATTGTGAACTTTTTTAAAAAATATTTAAAAATAAAAAGAAAATGTTCCGAGCCATGTCATGCTACATCCACGAGATGTTCCAGTGCTACTACACCACTGTAAAATAATAGGAGCCGTAGGCTAACTAAAATCTAAAATCCCCACTCAGTCTCTGTCAACAGCATGTGAATGTGCAATCATGGAGCGCCTTTGCATAGATTCCGGCACCTTGGCGATCGAGCAAATTCAGCAGGGAACTACGGTAGCCGCTCGCTCTTCATGCCTAAGATTTTTTCCATCTTTTTTTATAATTTTTTTTAACAAATCTTAAAATAATGATATAAAATTAAAAAAATATCACAAAAAAAATTGACTGGTGGCGACGGATTTGTCACACTAATATTCAAATCAACATGAAAAATGATTGGCATAGCCATAAGCTAGCATTCCTTTATACCATCTCATGAGGAAATTGGTTGGCGATGAAAATTACTTTCTACTAAATCCTTTAACTAACTAAACGTGTTTTTTTAATTCTTTATTTAAACTTGCTTTTGTGTTCCACCTTTTTTTTAAAAAAAAAAATAATATTTATAATCGTAAGTGTGAAAGCATCTTGCAATAATTTTGAATAAAGTAAATAAATATAAATTTTATATAAAAAATTAATTTTTTAATAGTGAATCTCACTCTTTTTAAAAATGATTACACGTCACTTATACACTTTATGATTATATATAATATTACTATTTTTTAAAATGTTTTTTTTTTATTTTTTTGATAAAATGAATTTGAAATCTTGTTTAGATAAAGACGCTTTTCTAAATTTTAGAGTTAATCCGGTTTCAAAATAAAAATTAACCATAGTTGTTTTAAAATTCTTCTTTTTAAAGATTTTATCCCGAGTTTTTAAGTCCCTAAAAAAAATTCTACTTAAAGTAAGGTATTTTTATAAAATATGTTAGCTTTTATACAACTATTTATTCTTTTAAAATATTGTTACTTAAAATGTTGTAAAATATGTGTGTGTAATTTAAAGGTGTAAATCGGTGGGTTCATCATTTTCTTTGGACTGGACCAGATTGAATATCTATAGGGATCGGACCGGACCGAATCGGTAACTATCGATTTGGTCTAGTCCAATTGGTCTGTTCAGTCTGACTCAATTATTTTTTTTTTATTTTTTTCTTCTTTTTTAATAAATTAATAAAAAAATTATTTAAATTATTAAACTAAAATTAAGTGAATTATTAATGTAGATTATATAACTAACTCATTAAAAAATATTGTATATGGTCAATGATAATAAATTAAATTAAAATTACGTCATTAACTTATATAATTACTATATAAAAATAATATATTAGATTATTAAAAATATTTTTAAAAAACATACAGAAGTTCGATTTATTCAATTTGATCCGATTGAATCGGTTTTTTGGGTCCGGACTAACCAACTTACATTCCTAGTATTTATCATTTTTCTTAAATAAATGAGGCCAGTACGAGATAACATTACTTGACATGATTGGACGTTCAAAATTTTTCAGATATATTCATAATTTTTTAAGATAATGATACACTTATAATTTATTCATAGCTATTTTACAATTCATGACCAATCAATTAAGATATTCATGCCATTCAATTTAAAATAAATTTTAATATTACAAAATCATCCTTAATTTTAGGTAGAGTTGTAAATTAGTTGCAAAATAGTTGTAAGTTTATCCTTTTCTAAATTTAATATTTTTATCTAATCATTACTTAATCATTATCCAAACATAAAATTTAATATAATTTTCTTATACGTCTAAACAACAAAAAAAAAAAATACAACTTTTTAAATTTTAAAATAAAAATAATATTTACTTTATAATATTTTTATTCAAATTTCTCTCTTTTATTTTTCAAATCTTAATAAAATATGTTAACTCAAATCATTTTATTAGTATCTATAGAATTCTAAGATATTATAATGGGATGATTGAGGAATGAGATGATATTAGAATATGTAACTAGAAGTAAAATGATTTGTAAATAATAATAAAATAGTTTGAATTAAAATGTTTTATTTGATTTTTAGAAAAGAAAAAAAAAGTTAAATAAAAATATTGTTACAATATAACTTTTTAATATAATTTTTATTTTAAAATTTGATAAAATTGTATTATTATTTTTTTTTAGAAGTGTTGAAAAATTATAATAATTAGATAATAATGAAATGAAAAAATTAAAATTTTAAAATTTAAAATAATTGTGTTTAAGTGATGTATGAAAAAACAATTATTAAAACTAGAAATGATGAATTTTATAGATAAGTGTGAAAAACACACTCATTAGAGTGGGAGATGGTGCGAGGCAGGCGCCCAAAACTAATCATTATCTCAACAAAAAATCTAATATAAATTTTCTAAACTTTTAAATAAAACATAAAAAATAAAATAATTTTTTAAAATTTAAAAATAAAAATAATATTAAAAAAATTATACTCAAATAATTTTTAATTTTATAATTATTTTATTCTACTTTTTTTTCTCTCAGTTTTCAAAACTCAATAAAACATATTAACTCAAACTATTTTACTATTATTAACAAATCATTTCATTATTATCCACGTAATCCTAAGATATTCTAAGTGCCCAAAAGAACTTTAAAACATTTTTTCACCAACGTCATCTTTCACTTTTTCTCTTCGTTTTTGCTCAAGAGTGAATAGAAATCGTCAAGATTGACCTCGTCGATTGAAACCGGCCATCAAATTTCAGAATTGGCCAAAACAGACGAAGAACTAGTAAGCTGGCTATCCAAAATTATGAAAACCAACGTTGATTAGCTTGATTCCAATTTGATCCATGTTAAAACCAATGAACTGATCAATATAATATATGTTATTTTATTGTTACATAAAACTATTAAATAGCATTATTTTATGACTGATTTTCAGAAAAAAAAAAAAAGGGAAATGACATTGTTTAGTTTATCATACCAAACGATGTCATTTTGGATTGAAGCCCTATACCAAGTTCCCCCTCCCCTCATCTTCATTTCTTCTATAGTGCCGTCTCTCTCTCCTCTCTCAAGCTACTCTCCCTCCGGTGACCCATCTCTCTCTCACACACTACAATTGCATGCCGCTTACGAGTGAAAAGAAGCCAATAAATCGGACCAAACCGGTTGGTTCGGTCCAGTTTGATACCGATTTTAACTTTTCAAAAACCAGCTGATCCAATTTCGATGTTCTCTTTGTGTTTGATCAAGCAATTCTCCCACTTGGTGGTAACTCATGTTGAGTGATCTTTTTTTTTCTTTTTTTTTCATTGGGGGATTTAGGGAAGGGGATCAAACCCAAGACCTCTCTTATGAAGATTAGGTCTCATGCCATCTAAACTTGGGTCAAGTGACCTAAGCTTGCTAATATGGATCAAAACATGATAATGATTGTTTTTAGTGGGCTATAAAAATACTTAATATATAGCAAAATCATTTCAAAGGCCTAGGTGTCCTCAAAATGCTTCATGTCCCAATACCATTCTCTGCCGATGGAGCCTTGCATCATCAAGTCAATGGCAAAAGTAAAATGGAGATCATGAAAAATGAAAATGGGTCATTTTCTTTTGAAAATGATCTTCCCCTTTCTTTGCTCTACAAATTTGTTGAATACTCGACCCTTTGAAAACCCTAATAGAAACTAAAAGCAGCTTTTACTTCTTTCTCGACCTTTAGAGCAAATAAAAAGACAAAGAAAGTGTTGATACTTTTCAAGTACTAAAGTAGTGATGAAAGCTAAGCGAAGGAGGACTAAAGGGTTCCATCTTTATCAATCCCAAGCAACAAGATAAACAAAGGACATATATGAAAACAGAAGGCATGGGAATGGTGTTTGTGTGAGAAGGATAAGAATACTAGTTTTTCGTCCCTTACAATGAAATGGCTAAATTAAGAAGCCAAGTGCTTGGCCCTCACATGAACAATTACTGCTCTACCTCTACAAAATTAAAATTGATCAAATATGATCAATAGCATTTGGTCGAATCCAATTCATGATATATCTGGAAATGAATCTTATAAGCGACTTGGTGTGTTTGGATTTCTGAGTGAGCATAAAAGATACAGAAGGTTGCATAAATATGTATATTGAAATGTCCATCCTTTATCATTGAAATGAATATCCTCAAACAAAACAGCCATAACTTGTAGCATGTTGAATGGGAGTTTGTGGCAGAACATGAATTGAAAAATAGCAACACTACTTCACACAAAAGAAACTTTAACTCGGTTGTTCATTGGGACTAAACTGTCAATTCAACATTTGGAAGTCTTTTTTTTCCCTCCAATCACCATTAAATTCTGAGTTGTCTCTGGCTATAATGGTTTAGCAGTGGATTGGACCATATGACAATGAATTTTGAAAAATAAGAACAGATGCAAAGAATATTTTACTGAGAGGATGCAGATGAGGGTTGGTAGTGGGCATTAAATCATATGTAGCACAACTGGTTACCCAAAATGATTTTCAATACCCTCCTGCTCTCATGGTGTAATAGACATTTTTACAAACACCAAGTCTTCATTAAACACTGGAATGTCCCTTTTTACAAACACCCAAGTGGAAAATGATCAACACCAAAGTAAACAATAACAGAGTTCAAGATCTGCCTGATGTTAATAAAATAGGAGCTACGTCCCTTTGTTATTTATTTTTTTAGAAAAGATCTGCCTCATGGTCAAGATCTGCCTTATTAACAATATAATTCTAAGTTAAATTTTAATGATTCCAATTGAATGTAGAATTCTTCATTATAATTGTAACACAAACTGGTAATCAAGCAGACAATGCACAACATCCAGCACATACATTGGACACCTAAACAGTTGGAACTTCCATAGGAAATAAAAGGCAAGCAAGCATGAATAGACAACATATCAATGCAAATCGTAGGTTAATAAAATCAATACACAGCAAGCATAAAACATTCACTTACTTGGAAGAAGCGCGTCCTTGAAGCTGTCATAGTGACAGAATGAGACCGATGGACTTTATGCTTAGATTTGGGGATTAGGGTGTGAAGTTTGCAATAGGGTTAGCAAATCTCAGATTATTCCGATAGTGTTCGACCTCCGCTCTGATTCCGACTCTGACGTAGTCAGAGTGTTCAGAAATCGGAATCGGAATCAAAGTAATTCCAAAAATATTTTCGGAATTTGGAGTGACTCCGAATTTTTTTTTTTAATAAAAAAAATACTAACTTAAACTTGGCCGTTCCATTTAATAGGAACGACGTCATTTTCTATTACACGTGCATGATGCGCCTCACCCCCCTGGCCATTTCTTCTTCATTTTTGTTGAACCTATGGTTTCAAGTTTTGTGTAATTATATATTTACACATGGATTTTGATGATAACAAATGAATTCAAAGAATAAAGGAGTCTCAAGCTCAAGTTATCTACACAATGGAGTCAAGCACATCAAGAAACCAAACATGAGCAAGAAGGAAACAAGCTCACATTAAAGTCATAGAGTAATGTTGTAAATCTCTTAAAATTCGAAATTAGGATTAAGGCTCAAAATTAATATTTTATCATAAAGCATTAAAATACATTTTCCACATGTGCATGAATATTTTTGAAAATTAAATTTGAATATTTTGAAAGATAATTGATTGTCATCTTTCACATGTGCATGCCATGATTAAAGGTTTGAACTTTGAAAATATTAAAGATGATTGATTGTCATCTTTCACATGTGCATGTTTTATTTGAATAATTTCAAAAGTGATTGATGCTTTTCTTGACTTATGCAAAAGGAAGATGTCTTTGTTTGAAAAATTTGAAAAGTAAAGTGTGCTCCTTTTGTCATATGCAAAAAGTAAAAGATTAGGTTTGAAATTTTTGAAAAGCAAAGTGTGCTCCTTTTGTCATATGCAAAAAGTAAAAGATTAGGTTTGATTTTTTTGAAAAGCAAAGTGTGCTCCTTTTGTCATATGCAAAAAGTAAAAAGATTAGGTTTGAATTTTTGAAAAGTGAATGATGATGTCTTTGACATGTGAATCTTTTTAAATTTGAATATGAAGTCTCATATGCCTATAAATAGATCATTTGAGAGCTTCACATTCACAACACCAAGAGCATACAACATTCATTCAAAGCTTTCATTCTCTCTTCTCTAAGCATTGAGCCTTAACCCTTGTTCATTTTGAGAGATATAGTTTGTGCTGTATTGTTCTTATTTCACTCATTGAGGAGTGTTTTCTGATATCCTACCCACTATCAATTCTTGTATCAGTAAAAGGGTGTGTACAACCCTTGTGCGTGTAGAAAGTGTTCTACACAGGGAATCGTTGAATCACCACGTGTAAGGTGATTGCAAGTGTAGAGGGTGTTCTACACGGATCCTTTGTAGCGGTGTTGTTCAAAGGTGTAATAGGTTTCTATCTCCACCTGAAGGAGATTGAATAGTGAATTCGGGGATCCTCAAGGGGTAGCTTGAGGCGAGGACGTAGGCAGTGGGGCCGAACCTCGTTAACATACTGAGTTTGCTTCTCTCTTACCCTTACTCTTTATATTTATTGTTGTTTCATATTTTGTTTATATTTTATATTGTATATTTGATTTATAATTGTTATTTTTTTTAAAAACAACTCAATTCACCCCCCCTCTTGTGTTAGTCATCTGGGCAACAATTGGTATCAGAGCTAAAGCTCTATTATAAGATTAACTATCTTTTGAGTTAAGATCTTATGGCTAACATTGCAGCTTCATTTGGTGAAGGTCAATCTAGCAGTCGGCCTCCACTCTTTTGTGGAGACAATTACTCATTCTGGAAAGTTAGAATGAGAATATTCCTTCAGGCTCAAGGTCGAGAAATCTGGAAATGCATTGTAAATGGACCTTATATTCCAACAAAAGTGGTTGATGGAGTAAAGGTCAAAAAGGAAGAAGAAGAGTTTAATCGTGAAGACGATAGACTTTATACTTTGAATTTAACTGCTATGAATTTATTATATAATGCTCTCAATGGTAATGAGTTTAATAGAGTAATGACTTGTGCTACGGCAAAAGAAATTTGGGATAACTTGGAAGTTACTTATGAAGGAACTTCTCAAGTTAAGGAATCAAAAATTTATATTCTTACTCATGAATATGAAATGTTTAAGATGAATGATGATGAATCTATTTCTAGCATGCACACTCGTTTTACTAACATCATAAACAGCTTGACAGCTCTTGGCAAAGTTTATTCCAAAGTGGAAATGGTAAGAAAAATTCTCAACTCTCTACCAAAACGTTGGGAATCAAAAGTGACAGCGATTCTTGAAGCTAGAGACCTCAAGAAGCTCGAAGTGAATGAACTCATCGGGTCACTTATCACCCATGAGTACACATTGAAAAGAGGAGAAGAAGAAGGAAAGCCAAAGAAGAGCTTGGCACTTAAAGCTGTTCCTCATGAAAGTGAAAGTGATGAAGATGAGGAAAATGACGATAAAGATGAAGAAGTTGCGATGATAACAAGAAGAATTCAGAGATTCTTAAAGAAAAATAAAACTCCTCCGAGGAAATCATTCAAAAAGTTTTCCAAGAAAGATTCAGGTAAAAATGATACTTTAATTTGTTATAAATGCAATAAGCCTGGTCATATCAAGCCAGATTGTCCCCTGCTAAAGAAAGATCGAAACAAAGGCAAGAAAGCAATGAAAGCTACATGGGATGATGATTCAAGTAGCTCAGATAGTGAAGCAAGCAATGAAGAATCAGCAAATCTCTGTCTTATGGCTAAAGATGATATTGAGGTAACAAATTTTGATAATATTGAAAATCCTTCATATGAAGAATTGCAAAATGTTTTAGAAGAGGTATATGAAGAATTTGAAAAATTGGGTATCAAATATACTGCTTTGAAAAAGAAAAATTCTTCTTTAACAAACGAAATTGATATTTTAAGAAAAGAAAATATTGTTTTGAAAGACGAAAATCTTGAGTTGAAGAAAAAGAAAACTGATTTAGAAAATATTGTTGAAAACTTTACGAATGGAAAAAGAAATTTTGAAAAACTTCTTGGTAGTCAAAGATGTGTTTTTGACAAGGCAGGCTTGGGATATATGCCAAAACAAAAGTTCAAACCTTATAAAAACTTCTTTGATAATCCTTCTACATCAAAGTCTAATATTCAAAATTCTTTTCATAATAAGTTTGTCAAAAAAGGATACTATTATAATCATTCAAGATTTTCATATATGTCACATGCTATTTGTAATTTTTGTAATAGAAATGGTCATAATTATCATACTTGTCCTATTAGAAGAAAACATACAATGACTATTAGGGCCATATGGGTACCTAAAAATCTTGTTTCTTCTAATACTAATAAATAAAGGACCCAAAGAACTTGGGTACCAAGAAAAATCATTTTAATTGTTTTTATAGGTATGCATGAAGTCCTCTACAAGCAAAAACAAATGGTTTTTAGATAGTGGATGTTCAAGACACATGACGGGAGACAAGACTAAGTTCTTTGATCTTAGATCTAAAGAAGAAGGACACGTGACATTTGGAGACAACTCGAAAGGGAAGATCGTGGGAATAGGTAAAATTGGTAATAAATCTTCTCTCATAATTGAAGATGTTCTACTTGTTGAAGGTCTAAAACATAATCTTTTGAGTATAAGTCAATTATGTGATAAAGGATTTACAGTTACTTTCAAAATGGATAAGTGCATTATTTTGAATGATCATGATTATAACATTTGTTTTACTGCCTTTAGAAGTAATAATGTTTATACAATCGATTTTGAAGAAATTACCTCACAAGATGCTATTTGTTTTTCAGTACAAAATGAAACTAATTGGTTATGGCATAGAAGACTAGGTCATGCCAACATGGAACTTATTTCCAAACTTTCAAAAAATGATCTTGTGAGAGGTTTACCAAAGGCAAATTTTCTTAAAGACAAAATTTGTGATGCATGCCAATTTGGTAAACAAACAAAAACTTCTTTTAAAACCAAGAAATATATTTCCACTACTAGACCACTGCAACTGATACACATGGATCTTTTTGGACCAAATAGAGTTGCAAGTCTAGGAGGAAAATATTATGCTTTTGTTATTGTTGATGATTTCTCTAGATATACTTGGGTCATCTTTCTTGCTCATAAAGATGAGGCACATAATGCTTTTACCAAGTTATGCAAGAGAATTCAAAATGAAAAGGGCTATACTATTTCAAGTATCCGAAGTGATAGGGGAAAAGAGTTTGTTAATAAAAATATTGAAACATTTTGTGATGAAAATGGTTTTGTGCATAATTTTTCTGCTCCTCGAACTCCTCAACAAAATGGGGTAGTAGAGAGGAAAAATAGATCTCTTCAAGAGATGGCAAGAACAATGCTTAATGAGAACAACTTGCCTAGTTATTTTTGGGCCGAAGCGGTAAGTACTGCATGTTATGTTATAAATAGAGTTATGTTAAGGTCTAAATTAGATAAAACCCCCTATGAGCTTTGGAATGAGAAAAAGCCCAACATTGGTTACTTTCATGTATTTGGATGCAAATGTTTTATTTTGAATGACAGGGATAATTTAGGCAAATTTGATGCAAAATCGGATGAAGGTATTTTTCTCGGGTATTCTACAAATAGTAAAGCTTATAGAGTATTCAATAAAAAGACTTTAACTGTACAAGAATCTATGCATGTAGTATTTGATGAATCTAATTCTCTACTCTCCAAGAAATCCATTGATGAAGAAACAGGAGGTATAAATAATACAGAAAGTCTCAATCTCAACAAAGAGAACACAATAGAGGAAGTCCAACATGGAGACATCAGGAAAGATCATCAAAATTTAATACGAGATGCAACCAAACAGTGGAAATTTGTGAAAGATCATCCAGTGGAACAAATTCTGGGAGAACCTTCACAAGGTGTAAGCACTCGATCATCTCTTAGAAATATTTGCAATCATACTGCTTTTTTATCTCAGATTGAACCTAAAAATATTGATGAAGCACTTCTTGATGAATCTTGGATTCTAGCTATGCAAGAAGAGCTTAATCAATTTGAAAGAAATGATGTTTGGACACTTGTTCCTAAACCCAAAAATCATACTATTATTGGAACAAAATGGGTTTTTAGAAACAAGAAAGATGAGTCCGGAGTCATTACTAGAAATAAGGCTCGACTTGTAGCCCAAGGTTACAATCAAGAAGAAGGAATTGATTATGATGAGACATATGCACCAGTCGCAAGATTAGAAGCTATTCGAATGCTACTTGCATATGCTTGTTATAAAGATTTCAAACTTTTTCAAATGGATGTTAAAAGTGCTTTCTTAAATGGTTTTATAAATGAAGAGGTATATGTTGAGCAACCTCCAGGTTTTGAAAATCATATTTCTCCAAATCATGTTTTCAAACTCACAAAAGCACTATATGGACTCAAACAAGCTCCTAGAGCGTGGTACGAGAGACTCAGTGGTTTCTTGATTAAAAAAGGTTTCTCAAGAGGAAAAATCGACACAACTCTTTTCATTAAATACGAAAATGATGATATTCTTTTGGTTCAGATTTATGTTGATGATATAATATTCGGTGCTACTAATGAAAATATGTGTCAAGTTTTTGCTAAGACTATGCAGGATGAATTTGAAATGAGCATGATGGGAGAACTTACATTCTTTCTCGGATTGCAAATTAAGCAAGTAAAAAGTGGGACATTCATCAATCAATCAAAATATATTAAGGAATTGCTGAAGAAGTTTGGGATGGAAGGTGCTAAGGAAACTGGAACACCAATGAGCCCATCTACTAAACTTGATAAAGATGAATCCGGTAAGACAGTTGACTCGAAAGTATATCGAGGTATGATTGGTAGCTTATTATATTTGACAGCCAGTAGACCAGATATTATGTTCAGTGTGTGTTTATGTGCACGTTTTCAATCATCTCCAAAAGAATCTCATTTAATTGCAGTTAAGCGCATTCTTAGATATCTTAGTGGTACAATTAACCTAGGGTTATGGTACCCTAAACACACATCTTTCGATCTAATCAGCTACACAGATGCAGATTATGCTGGTTGTAAAATAGATCGAAAAAGCACTAGTGGAGCATGTCACTTCTTAGGTCATGCATTAGTTTCCTGGTTTAGTAAAAAACAAAATTCTGTTGCACTATCTACTGCTGAGGCAGAATATGTTGCTGCGGGTAGTTGTTGTGCTCAAGTTCTTTACATGAAGCAACAACTTGAAGATTTTAAACTCATGTATAATCACATTCCAATCAAATGTGATAATACAAGTGCTATAAATCTTTCAAAAAACCCAATACAACATTCTAGAACTAAGCATATTGAAATAAGATATCATTTTCTTCGAGATCATGTGCAGAAAGGCGATATAGTACTAGAGTTCACAAACACACACGATCAGTTAGCAGATATATTCACAAAACCTTTACCAGAAGATAGATTATCTATGATTAGAAGAGAAATAGGTATGATGCATATTATGAATATCTCTTAAAAGACAGATCAAAGTTCATAAAAATAGATAGATTTTTCTTAAATACTTTTACATAAACTTGAGGTTCTTAGCCTCATGTTTGAGACGCTCATTCTCTTCATACAATATCATGTCATCCCTATTCATGGGAACTGGCAAGCGGAATGAAGAATCCAATAGAGATTTCAACTTTTTATTCTTCTGCCGAAGGATTCCTTCCCTTGTGTGAGACTCTTGAACAATTCGTTGAAGTACAACAATTTGTTCCTTAAGCTTTTCAACCTCATGGTTTTTTGCTTGAACCCGCTGGGAAAAAGCAACAATAGAGGATGAGTAGCGAGTCCCGAGACTCACCAAGTCGTAGATAGCATCGGAGTCTGACTTATTTGCCATACTATTATTTTCTTGCTGCAACATAGCACCAATGGCAGCTGCAGAAAGGACAGGAGGTTGAGATGTAGAAGAATGAGCCATTGAGAAAGGAATTGAAAACTTAAAGCGAGAATGTTGAAGGAATGCAGATGAGTTATAGAGATAAGAAGAAAACTTGATGCGGATTGGATGAACTTTAAGACTGTTTTTATAGAGATAGTATAAAGAACAAGACGAGCTATCATCCAAGTCAAAGAGCAATGTGTTTTTTCCCGATCAGTGAAAAAGACATTTTTTTTAGAAACTCGGAGCCTTCAATCTCGTTTGTCAACAACATCAGGCGATTTGTTTCTATCTTCAACCGCACTAAATTCATAGAGTTAGGCCTCGAGGCTTTGCAGGACTTGTCGGGTCACGGACGGCTCTCTTTTTCAACTATCTACAGTGTTTTTTAACGCACCGTTTTCTTCAGTCTATTTACTTGCTGTCGATCCTTTTTAATGATGCCAAAAGGGGGAGAAGTTTTAGACTAGAACATTAATATTGTTTAAATTGTTAAACTTGTTATATATGCTTGGAATTATATTTATTTTTTTTTTTTTGAAAAACTAACGCACATTCTCAGGGGGAGCTTAAGTATTAATACAGGCTTCAGGTTCTATCAAGTATTTGTCATCATCAAAAAGGGGGAGATTGTTAAACCTAAGGTTTCAAGTTTTGTGTAATTATATATTTACACATGGATTTTGATGATAACAAATGAATTCATAGAATAAAGGAGTCTCAAGCTCAAGTTATCTACACAATGGAGTCAAGCACATCAAGAAACCAAGCATGAGCAAGAAGGGAGCAAGTTCACATTAAAGTCATAGAATAATGTTGTAAATCTCTTTAAAATTCGAAATTAGGATTAAGGCTCAAAAATTAATATTTTATCATAAAGCATTAAAATACATTTTCCACATGTGCATGAATATTTTGAAAATTAAATTTGAAAATTTTGAAAGATAATTGATTGTCATCTTTCACATGTGCATGCCATGATTAAAGGGTTGAACTTTGAAAATATTAAAGATGATTGATTGTCATCTTTCACATGTGCATGTTTTATTTGAATATTTTCAAAAGTGATTGATGCTTTTCTTGACTTATGCAAAAGGAAGATGCCTTTGTTTGAAAATTTTGAAAAGTAAAGTGTGCTCCTTTTGTCATATGCAAAAAGTAAAAGATTAGGTTTGAATTTTTTGAAAAGTAAAGTGTGCTCATTTTGTCACATGCAAAAAGTAAAAAGATTAGGTTTGAAATTTTTGAAAAATGAATGATGATGTCTTTGACATGTGAATCTTTTTAAATTTGAATATGAAGTCTCATATGCCTATAAATAGATCATTTGAGAGCTTCACATTCACAACACCAAGAGCATACAACTCTCATTCAAAGCTTTCATTCTCTCTTCTCTAAGCATTGAGCCTTAATCCTTTTTCATTTTGAGAGATATAGGTTGTGCTGTATTGTTCTTATTTCACTCATTGAGGAGTGTTTTCTGATATTCTACCCACTATCAATTCTTGTATCAGTAAAAGGGTGTGTACAACCCTTGTGCGTGTAGAAAGTGTTCTACACAGGGAATCGTTGAATCACCACGTGTAAGGTGATTGCAAGTGTAGAGGGTGTTCTACACGGATCCTTTGTAGCGGTGTTGTTCAAAGGTGTAATAGGTTTTTACCTCCACCTGAAGGAGGTTGAATAGTGAATTCGGGGATCCTCAAGGGGTAGCTTGAGGCGAGGACGTAGGCAGTGGGGCCGAACCTCGTTAACATACTGAGTTTGATTCTCTCTTACCCTTACTCTTTATATTTATTGCTATTTCGTATTTTGTTTATATTTGATATTGTATATTTGATTTATAATTGTTATTTTTTTTAAATACAACTCAATTCACCCCCCCTCTTGTGTTAGTCATCTGGGCAATAATTTTAATTTTCTTCTTCTCGAACACAGCACAACTCTCTCATACTCTCAGTCTCACTTCTCGCTTCAAAGTTCAAACCTCTCCAATTCTCTCTAATCCCGAGCGGTGCTCTTCACATTGATGTCGCCGCAGTGTCGTTGTCCTGTTGTCTTCACACCGCCATCGCATCATCAATTTATTTATTGGTAATTTTAGGTTTTAAATTTAGGAATTTTAGTTACATGGAATTATATAATGTTATTGACTTTGGTTATTGATTTTGGATTGTGTATATTGTAGAAATATGTGTATAATTATATTGAGAAAATGGTGGTGATGAACTTTATCATGGTTCTTGATTTTGGATAGTGAACGAAAGGTGTTTGTGGAAATATCACGGAGAAATTGATTTGTTGAAAATTGTCCAAAGTTATGTTGTTTCATGCTTTTCTAAAATTGATTTGTTCTTTTCATGCTCATCTTCCCATGGAGTCAGTGCATGCAAAATCGTGAATAAAAATGGCCCATGCTTTGTTGTGTGTTTTACATTTTTAAATGAAGCAAAAACCTGCTACCCAACTTATGTTATTGATAAAATATGAGCAAATATGATGTCATTTAAATATCAAAGTTTTGAATACCGTTTCGGTGGCCCTTTCGGTTAAGACATTAGAACGAAATATTTTGATACCAATATTGTTTCAAGTACCGTTTCAGGATAGTCTATATATAATAAATTGATTATATGTGTAAATTATATTTCAAAATAATATCAATGCAAGTCTTAAAAAGTTAAAACACATATTTATAAAACTCAATAATATTTCTAAGTTAAGAAAATAGTATTCAGATGTGAGAATTATAGTGAAAATTATAAAAAAAAAAATCAGAATTTTTACATTAATTACAAAAATTCACTAATTTCGGCAGGTACACCGAAAACCAATCGGTATTGACAGAAACGCATCGGTATGGCCAGTATTTGACTCAGTACGAAACATATGCATTTCCTTTACCAATCACTATTTTAGTATATGAAATTCTGACCGTTCTAGCCAGTATGGTACAAAATTCAAAACTTTGTTAAATATACTGTAAAATAATGCTAGAAATAAGAATATATGAAAATGTATGGTCTGACCTTTTCACCGGCAAAATTAACCCCAGTAGATACCTAAAAACTATAACTCCCTATATGTATTTATTGTAGAAATCTTTATGTTTCATTCCAACATATTCATAGAACAAATAAAGTTCTAGGTACTTATAAACTAGCAACCCAGATGCCCAGACAAACTTACAAGCAAACATATTAACCCTTTGAAGTAATATAATCTTATTATTTACATAAATAAAACAACAATAAAATTCACAATTAATGTACAGTACATCATGGCTGTTAAACAACATATGTATTATTGTCTATGATTTGAACTGCAAATGTGACACTATAGTTTTTTGTTCCATATAGCTAGATAATTCAGAAGGCATAATAACAAAAATACAGATCATGATCGTAATTTGTATTATGAATGCAATATAGTCTAAATACAAACAATTAAATGAAGCAAAAACCTTCTAAGGCCGGCCATTTCATTCTCTGCGTGTCGTTTGCAAAATTCCAAAAACCAGCTGCATTTTTGTAAGCCTCCCTTGCTTACAAAAACCCATTCGGTCCCCATGTGCTTTTCTTTGTCAACCTTGGTTGTTGTCTTCTGTAGTGCATGTAGTCCCTTTTTTTTTTTTTTATTCCTTCGACTTTTATATTTTGTAATGGATTTTTGTCCTCTGACTTGTGTTGGCCCATGTGCTTACAAAAGAAATTTCCAGCTTGAGAGAACAATTTATGTGCTTCATAGTGGGATTGATGGGCCCTTCATTTATTTGGGAAGCTTTTCTGTTTTTTGGTCTTTGTGCATTTATTGGCCTTAGAAATCAGAAGAAGATAAAAATGAAAATGAAGAATAAAATGAAGCAAATGAATGGACTTGCATGCATATCATCAATTGCAGTTAAACAAAAGTCATAATGATAAAAGATCTTTCTCGGACTTAAAACTCTTATGAAGGCAAGATTATAGATTAGATATGGAAGAATACTTTAGCAAATCTGTTTCTCTAACTCAACCCAGAGCAGCTAATCAAATAGGAAATCAGTCATATTCTTGTATACATAAATAAAATTATTCTTTTTTCGTTAAATTATTCTTCCCTTTGGGACTTTCAAAAAGGAAAAATAGTTATGTGGAAGTTTTACTAAATTACATTGAGTAATCGAGTAAATGATACATACTCGATTAAACTCAACTCGACTCGGTTAAAACTTGTTAAGACTCGCTCATTTATGTCCGACTCGACTCGATTGCTCGACTCAATTAAAGCTCATTCATACATATATTTATGTGTGTGTGTGTGTGTATATATATATATATATCAACTTTTATATTTAAATATATAATATGCAGCCTAATTACTTATACCTATTCACCTATGCATATATATTGAATATACTATATATATATTATTTAATTCAACAGTTGAGACTTCTTAAGTCATTAAATTATAATTTGTACAATAGTTGATCAGTATGACTTAATAATTTCATATATGATATGTTACTATATATTATTATGTAAGGTATGTAATATGAGACACATACCATGATGCTAATATATACGTATATATATCGATATATATATATATATATATATAGATATAGGTAACTAGTTAACATTTATTCATAATAACTATAAATTATATGTTTACATAAATTAAAAATTAGTTATATGTTATAATTGTATAGTGCTTTTTGGTATGGTGGAAACAAACTATTTTTGGAAAATAGTTAATATTAAGATGATGAGAATGAGCATGATCAAACTGCTTTTGAAATCACAATTTTATTGTGATGAATGCTGTGATATGATATGAACAAATGAAAAAATAACTTTGTTGTTTGACTAATTGTAAACTAGCATTCGATGATTCACTTGTACCAAACAGAACTGCTTGACTTGCAACATTTCATTACATAAACTTGACAAGTTTTTTGGGACTTTAGATGCTTGTTTGTTTCAATTGTTGCATGATATTTTGTTCCTCAGCAAATTCGATTTATTTTGGGAGCTTGATTGTAGTTTAATGCTTGCTGTTATTGAAGCTTCACTTCTTTTTTCTTTTTTTTTTAACTTTAAATCTTCAAATTAATGTTCTCTACTATTAATTTGCAATGGATTTAAATTTTCAAGTACCTCCTTACCATTTTAGTAAGAAGTCTTTCTGTTTGTTCTGTTTGTGCTCCATCTTGTGTGGAGTAACTTCTAGATAGCTTTTTATTCTAACCAAGTTGTTCATGAAATTGTTAAGATGGAAAACAATAGCTATTCTTTTTTTTTTTTTCATATTCTTTCTGCTGGTGTTTAGTTTATTGTGCACTACACTTTCTGTGTTCTATAGTTTCT
Organism: Carya cathayensis; assembly: GCA_011037825.1. Classification (NCBI taxonomy): domain Eukaryota; kingdom Viridiplantae; phylum Streptophyta; class Magnoliopsida; order Fagales; family Juglandaceae; genus Carya; species Carya cathayensis. The sequence continues at coordinate 382,070 of QGSO01000234.1, read as the reverse complement.
TGTGCTTCAAAGTATCACAAGATATGCATCTTAATTTGCAAAACACTTCTACTGTTAGGAATTAGCTTTGAGGTCTTAAGTGTTCTCTTGACCATATTCTATGATCAATCATTCCCATGTTTTTTGCTCGTTGAAAATTAATGAAGAGGATTGGAAAGTACCGAGTGAAGATCAAGATCCCCTGAAATTCTCGGAAGCAAAACATTTATTTTGCTTACCATATTAATTTGTTTTTAATTTCTAGAACTAGTGGTTTTTTCTTTTCTTTTATTTTCTCCCCAAATGAGAATAATTGGAATTGATTCTATGCCAATTACATGCCAAATGATATTAAGGGTATTACACCTTATTAAAATTGGAACAAGTTCTTTTACCAACACTAGTTTTGCTAGAGCTGCCATGACATGCTTGCAAATAGGCTTAAAGATAGCTTCCCAATTGGCAGCATGCTTGCATGATGTCACTCTCTCATAACGAATTATTTAAGCGTACAGGTCTTATATTTGCAATGTTTACAGTACTTGTTTTAGGGTATGTCGTTGCCATTGCACATAAAACGGAGAGGCTATATATTTGCAATGTTCTTTTTTGTTTGTATTTGAGATTTTCTTACTTTCTGATTATATGATTTTACTAAAAAATTCAATGCAGTGATTTTTTTCTACTCTTTGCTTCAGAGCTTGTCACAAAAAGCATGGCCAAGTATCATCTAGATTTGATTATATGCCCAAAGCAGCCAGGAATTGCTATTGGACACCTTTGTGAGAAATGTGACGAGAAGTGTGTAATCTGTTGACTCCTATGTGTGCGTTTGCACACTTGTTTGAGTTTGTGATGAATGCAACTATGGGTCGTTTCAAGGTTGCTATGTTATTTGTGAAGGAGTGAGAATTTCTTGTGGTTGCCATTGTAAAGAAACATAAAGACTATATATTTGGAAAACTCATATGTTTAATTATAATATGACTGGAATTTGGTGTGTGGTTGCTAAGCATGCACTCATCTTTTGTATATATTGAGATGAATATTGTAAGTTAATTCCATAGAAAATCTAGACGTGTTTCTGGTGCTTCACCCTCATGGCCAAATTTTTGTGGTACTAATTAATCTACAACAGGGATGAAAAGGCTCAATTTGCTTTGCATCCTTACTTCATTGTCTAACATATGTTTTAGTATACAATGGCATGTATCTCTATTCAGTGACTGTAAGTTTAAACCAATGGCATTGTTAAGCTTTCTTTGGAAGTTCTCACTTTTCAGTGACTCTTGTTGAATGTTTTTTTATATAACATTTAGAAAATGCTTTCTAAATGTTATAGAAATATTTAGATCCATCATCCAAGTGTTACAAATCTTATTTAATGGAAACTAGTTCTCATAATATGATGGCCTGATACGGCTACATTCAATCACAAGACCATTTACTTAAATGGAACTAAGAAAAGTTCAACTTTGTAATTGGTCATAGTGGCTTTTTTTGCACAATTATTTTATATCATCACCAATGTTCTATAACTTGTTGATGTTTCTACACCATGTTATAGTCAAAACATGCATAAGAATAAAGTACAATTTATCAAAAGGAGCAAAGTAGGTGTAGACGATAATGCATAATTAAACAACAATTACAGCAATTCAACTTGCATAAATGGTCAACTTGCATAAATGATCAGGAACTTTTGTATTTCATTTACATATTAACTCTTACAAGTCCACCATAAATTTGTATTCTATAAGACTGACCATTCAGCTCTAGTAACTCACACAAAAATAGTTTCCATACCCCATTCAACCATTTTACATGCTCACATTTAATCATAAATAAAAACTAAACCCATTTACAAACTAAACCCATTCAACCATTTACAATCACACATAAAACCATTATCAAAACAGCTACAGTGACACCCATCAACCATCAAATTCCTTAAATTGATCAGCTCCAAATTTCTCAACTGCAGTATCCTTTGCATGTTGAACCTTCAATGTATATACCTGTAGCAACCAAGGAAAAAAAAAACTCATAACATGTATGCATAACACTATTAGATGTAAATTCACAAAGGCTGAAATTACCCATCTTCTTTTACACAATTAGTAGGCCAAGGCTCAACTCAAACACGGGGATTGATTTGCACTAAGTTCCATGGGAGCAAGCATGGCATATCCTAAAAATACTCAAAATGAAAAATTAAAACAAAGGCATTAAAAATAGAACGTTGCAAGAAGATATATAACGTGAGAAAGGTAATTTTCTCACATTAGAGGATAAGATTTGTGATCTCTATGACCTTTTTATTGACGTAAACATTCATGTTTTCTCTGTCCTTTCTTGAAAAATCGTTCATTTGTGGAGGAAACTTTTCTTATTTTTTTACAACTAAATAAGTCTAGGAGCAAGATGAATAGGGGTAGAGAAAACATGACCCCCATCATTATAAGCAAGAAGAAAAGGAAAAAACTCGTGTCATATATCAATTTAGTGGTAAAAAAATCATACTGAGCTTAATTTATTCTCGATATGGTAGAGAAAGCTTCTAAAACTTTATTTTGAAGACCCAAAAGCTTCAAATATGGATAAAGTTGCAGTGGAATCCATAGATAATTTTTGTTGTTGAATCTTTTCTTTAATGCAGACTAATGCATTCATAAACAAAGTTACAGGTACTAAGTTTATGCCATTCTCAGATGAGAAAATACCCAAAGACAGCAACCATTAAAATACTAAAAATACAAATCTAACTTACACAAAACCAAGCATCCAAGAAACAAAAACACATATATGACACTGGGAAATGGAAGTATTCAGACTAAATGTAGACTAATGCCTTCGTAAACAAAGCTTCTAAATTTATGCCATTCTCAGATGAGAAAATACCCAAAGTCAGCAACCATTAAAAGAAAAAAAAACATAAATCTAACAAATACAAAACCAAGTATCCAAGAAACACAAAAACATATGGAGGGTACCAACAATGAGTTCATGAAAAAAGACCACTCTGATTTGAAAAAGAAAATGCAAATGTTAAGCTCTCAATACCTTAAAAGTCCCGACAGGAAGGGCTTAGTCTTTAAGCATGTACAGGCAAGAAACTAGTAGAAAGTGTTTAGAGTTGCCGAGAGAGAGGGTTGCACAAAGCCATGGGAGGCAACATCTACAGGAGGGTACCATTAGTTTCTAGCAAATATAGAGAGAAAAAAAAAGATGGAGTAAACAGGAAAAATGTATGCCTAAACCCTCAAATCACAGATTATTTACCCTCCCGCAGATCTGAGGGCTTCATGTCAGTGGACTGAGGGCAGCTTCGCATTGAGTGGACTGAGGGCTTCACGTTGGTGGACTTAGGAACCAAGGGCTGAGGTCGTGGTGGGGAGGGCTTGACTTCGAGGGCTTAGATCAAAGAAATTGAAGGCTGAGGAGGTTCAGGAGGGGCTTTGGGAAATCGATGAGAAATTAGAGAGGGAACGCATGTTACGTTGGTTTTGTTGTAGGGCGTTTTTGGTCATTTTACTTAAGACATGTAAGGTGTGCAGCGGTTGCTCCCAAATAGTGGTTGCTCCCCAGATTTATTCTTTTGGTATATGACTGTGCAGTTTTGAGGCCACATGGGTAAAGATCTAAATTCAATTTTTTTTAAAAATGTTAAGATTACGTACATTGATTGCTTTTGTGAGGATCGAGTATAACTTTTAAATTGTCTTTTAAACTTCTCAACTCTCTTTTAATCTTTATTTTATTGAATTTACTTTAACAAGTCAGACCAGAAACCCTTCAAATGACAATAAAGTTTTCTCTTTCCCATCTTTTCACTACACACTACTCATAGTCACTAACAAGGATTTCATAGCAATTTTTCCATTTCAGAGGACCAAAGGCTCAGATCTTCTTGCTTTTGGTAAAAGTAATCTTTTTTCCTATTCTACATATTAAAAAAAAATAACTTTTTCAGTTTGTAATTTATCTCTTAGGTTCCATTTCAGCCTTTGAATCTCATTCTCTTGGCTCCATAGAGTTTGGACCATAAGACAAAGATTCCCTTTCATCTCACCACTATAGGTACGTATTTATATATTTTATGAATTTATGTTATTGTTGTTTGTAATTTTATGAATTTTCAAAGCAACTTTAATACATATATTTTGTTGAGGAGTTGGTTTGACGATTGGTTTGCCTTTTGCAATGCTAATATAATTCTTGACACACGTATATAATTAGTTATGTTATTGTTATGTTTACTTTTTTTTAAAACTTGTATACAATTTTCTTTTTTTATTTTTAATAAAACTTATAATGAAATCTGAATCTCTCATTAGATCCAATAAAATATTTATTTAAGTTTTGTAAATTGTATGAAAGATAATAACTTTTAGAGTACTTTACACATATATGCAGGTAGTATATAAACAACCATGCAATTAATTCTTTTGAAGGAAATAAAAAAAATAGATTAAATGTTATATAATATTGGTTATTATTTTTATAATGCGTGCATTTTCTAGACTTTTATGCCTTCTTAATTAAGAACAAATGAGTTTTTATACTTATAGATATTTTGTTTGCACTGTTATGTTTTAGAATAAATATTTTGTTTTAGACTTCCGAGGATCCCCTTGACCACGTTTATGAAAAGAAGACAAGGAAAAAGTCTTCAACTGTTTGGAAAGACTTCACAATAATAGAGTTACCTAGTGGTGAGAAGAAGTCACAGTGCAAGTGGTGTAAGGCATTACTCACCATTTCGAGATCAAGTTTTACTAGTACTATGCGTAGGCACAGAAATACATGTCTTGCATGTGTTGTATCTAACAAGAAGCAAAAGATTCTGAGTATTGAATCTAAGGAGAATGATGATGTCGTCACTATTAGAAACTTTACATACGATTATAAGAAGGCACGTGAACTTTTTTCTCATATGATTCTTTACCATGAGTACCCTTTTAATATAGTGGAGCATGTACTATTCAACAAGTTTATGAAGGCAAATACACTCCATTAGCGAAAAATATCTCGCACAACTACTAAAAAAGATTGTATCGACACATATCAAATTGAGAAGAGAAAATTGAAAACATTATTAAGTGGTGTTGATAAAGTTAACATCATTATTGATATGTGGACTTCTAGCCAAAAGGTTTTATATATGGTGGTGACTTGTTACTTTGTGAATCCAAAATGGCTTCTTAAAAAACGGGTCATGAACTTTTGTAATGTACCACCTCGGCATGGTGGTTTTATTATTGCTGATACTTTGCAAAAGTGTTTTGTTGATTGGGGTATTGAAAATAAAGTATTTACAATAACAGTCGACAATGCCAAAGCTAATGATGTTGCCATTAGAATTCTCAAAAATGATTTTCTATTGAGAAAACTCTTAACTGTTGGAGGTAAATTATTTCATGTGCGATATTGTGCTCATGTAACAAATTTGTTGGTGCAATACGAACTTAGCCAAATTGGAAATATTATTAATTGTGTTAGAGAAAGAACCAAGTATTTGGTAGCATCAGAGGGAAGATCGAAACAATTCAGTGAAATTACAAAACAATTACAATTACCTTCTAAAAAATTGATATTAAATGTTCCCGGTCGATGGAATAGTACTTACTTGATGTTGGTGACTGCCATGGAATTCAGTGTTTCCTAGATTTCAAGATAGGGATCAAAATTTTCAATGGGTGCCTACTATTGAAGATTGGATTAAAGTTAAAAATATTTGTGATATTCTGGAAGTTTCCAATGAAGTGATCAGCATTGTATCTGGAAGCGTCTATCCAACTTCTAATTTGTTTCTTCCTGAGGTATGGAGGATGAAAGAAGTATTAACTGGGAAGAGTGTTGATAGAATTGAATATATTCAAGCAATGGAAAAAAAGATGAATGAGAAATTTGAGAAATATTGGGCTGAATGTAATTTGTTAATGGAAATAGCTGCGGTATTGGATCCAAGATACAAAATGGTGTTGATAAAGTTTTGTTTTCCTTTAATTTATCTCGATTCTGAAGCCTCTCAGAATATTGATCTTATTTTTAAAGTTTTGCATGAGTTATATGATGAGTATGTCCAAGTTCATAATTCAATAGCTATGGGCCAAACTACGCAAAAAAATATTAATGTAAGTTCTTCAAGCAGCTCTATCAATATTTTTATACGAACTATTCCAAGTGGGTGATCAATGTTCCAATCTTTCATTAGAAGTCTTGATACTTTTCAGCCTACTAAGTCAGACTTGGATGTATATTTGGAAGAGGGTGTTTACATATGTGAGGAAGTTATTGATGCAAGTTTGATGCTTTAGAATGGTGGAAAGTCAATAATTTCAAATATAAAATCTTGTCTAAGATGGCACGTGACATATTAGCAATTCCTACACGTATAATTGCTTTAGAGTCCACATTTAGTACTGGTGGTAGAGTTATCGATCCATATTGAGCATCTTTGTCAACTGAAACGGTTCAAATACTACTATGTGGAGCAGATTGTGTATGCAGGGGAGTAAAAATACTTAACAAATATTTTTTGAGCATACATGCAGGGTCCTTTCATATTATAATTAATATTTTGAAATGTGATATTATGAACTGACTTTTATCAAAGTTATGAACATGATTGAAACATGATAGCATGAACTGGAGTTTATCAAAATTTATATCCATTAAAATTTGTTATTTGTCAAACCTCATTGGACATATTTGCTATAGTTAAATAATTTTGATAACAAAATGCAAGTAAAAATATATGACAAATTCTATTAGTTTATGTATTTAGAATTCTGTGAGATTTCAAAGTTTGATGTAGTTTAGACTATGAAGTCTCTTTACATGTATTTTGTTTATTTGAAATAATCTTTTTAACCATTGATGTTGATAGAGAAACTATAGAACAATAATTCCAAATATTGTATTCGACATGCACTCTTATCCCTGATTTAATTGGATTTCCTATGTCAATATTTTCTCTTTTGTTTTTTTCATTTTTCTAAATGTAAATAACTGTTTTTCTTTTGTGGTTTTCTTTGAAGGCCCTTGTGTATATTTTTAAATTACTAATATGAGCTCTTTTATTGATTCTTTAAATTGCAAATGGATAGAATGAAAAAAAAATTAAGTTATCTTACATGCATTTTTTTATTTCTCTAATACTTTATTTTATTAAAAAAAAAACAACTCAAGTCGAGCCAAGCCTTTTTGGTGTTGAAGATCTAGCTCAATCCGGAAGCTTGATTTATCGAATGGAGCTCGAGCTCGAGTTTTTTTAGTTGAGTCAAGCTCAGTAATTCGATTATAGCCCTATGCAAAAAGACAAGGTTGAGATGAAAAAGATGTTTATTACTACTGAACAGAGAGTGTCATTTACAACTAACACATGGATGTCCGTATAGAACATTTTCTATATGTGTATCACAGCACACTACATCAACAATGAGTGAAATTTGAAAAAATGGATTATTGAATTCAAAACAATTGTTGATCATAAGGGAGCATCCATTGGAGTAGAGATAGATGATTGTTAAAAGGATTAGAGAATTCAAAAAGTTCTATGTGTTACAGTTGACAATACTAGTGCTAATAACACTGCAATTGAATGGTTCAAGAGGAATACGACGGTAAAAGATGATGTCATTTGCAATCACGAGTTTATTCATGTTCGATATTGTACTCATATAATTAACATGATTGTTGTTAAGAGGTTAAAGGAGATTGATAATTCCATTACCAAAGCTTGCAACATTTTGTGTAGTATGTGAGGGCTTGCCCCCAAAGGCTATCCAAGTTCAGGGCAATAGCAGAACAGCTTGGGATTTCATGTTTTAGGACGCTGTGTTTGGACATTCTGACTCAATGGAACTTGACATACATGACGTCGAATATGGCACAAAAGTACCAAAGAACATTCGAGTGGATGGAGGTCAAGGATGGAGGACTTAAGTATACTTTGCTGGAGCCTGCAAGAAAGGGGTTCGGTGCGTTGGACACACATGATTGGATTAGTGTGGGGTACTTTGTCATATTTTTACAAATTTTTTATGACATCACTATGTGGATATCTAGATCTGTATATATGACTACGAACTTGTACTTCAACGAGCTCTCGAAGCTTCACTACCACTTGCAAGAAGGTTGTGATGACCCTAGCAGACTGTTATCTGGTACGGCTATGAGGATGCACACCAAATATGAAAAATGTTGGGGAGATGTTAAGAAAATAAATATATTACTCTTTGTAGATGTGATCCTTGACCCCTGATATAAGTTAGCCATGATAGAATTTTGGGCAGATTCCGTAATGGGTGCAGTGAGGGCTGCACATTTTATTACAACATTTAAAAGGGATCTTGATGACTTATATTCCTACTACAGCAATAATGGTTAGACTTCATCCGTAGTAGGTACCTCAGACTCAAGGCCGACACCTCCCTCTGATGATCTTAGCCTAGACGGATGATTGTGTCTACGCCATCAAGGTTACAACGTTATGCAACGGTATCATCAACTCGTTGTAACAAGGAATATTATATAATGTACTTCTGAGGTTGAAATGTATTTTATGGAAGAGGGCGAGACACCTAGTGCTGTATTTCAATTATTGACTTGGTGGAAGGTTAATTCTACTAAGTATCCAATCATTTCACGTACTGCCCAACATGTGTTAATCATTCATTTCACTACGGTTGCCTCTGAGTCGGCGTTTAGCATTGGAGGTCGAGTGTTGGATGCTTACCGGAGTTCATTGTCATCATCAATCGTGGAGGCCCTCATTTGTACACAGAACTGGAAAAGTGATACACCCCTTGGACTAGATACCAATGGCATTGATACTGAGAGTTATAAGCTTAAATCGGGTAACCTTGTTTTACTTATTTTCTTATTATTAAAGTTTATTGAAATAATTATTTAAGTATTTCAATCTCTTTATTTAATTCTTTTTATGATTTCATAAATCTATTTAACTTCTACTTTTTATGATTTCATAGATATAATTGTGAACCTTAGTATAATTACCAATGACTGATAGTCTGAGTTTGAGATAGACAATCATTGGGAGTTGGAATGTAGTTGATAGAGTATGGATAAGTTAATAACCCCCTTTAATCTTTATTGGTGAGAAATCATAAGAAAATTCTACTTCTAGCGTGTTCAATTTTTCTAAATTAATTTTTTTTCCTTTTATTGATTGTGACTTTTTATCTTAAATTCAGGTATCACCAACAATCAAGCACAGTGCTACAGATGATATTTTTACTTTTATAGACTATTCAATATGTTTTCCCTAATGGTTTATTTTTACTATTATCAATGTTTTGAACTATTGTATATGAGTTTTTAAATAATGTATTACATTAAATTTATTATTTCATCTTTTTTGTTTTAATTTTAGACCTCTGATCCGAGTCCCAGTCGGAGCCAAATTTTGCTTCCGACTTTAAGGTCGGAAAGCACTCCTCTGACTCCATTAGAGTCATAGCTCAAGCCTAGTTTGCATGGAACTAGAGGACTAGGTTTTCATAGCTTTCGGCATGGTGTATTTGTAATGTGAATTGGCCTATAAGGTGCCAAACTAAAAACTGTAGAGAAGATTTCAAAAATCTTGACTTCCAACAGATGAAGGGTTGTTGATATTAACTTTAGGGTAGGGGCAGGGGAATCTCTTGTAGGGGTTCAGGCGACAGTGAGAGTACAGATTGAGCAAAGCTGAGTTGAGGAAGGGACTTACCAAGCACGCATGAGTAGAGTGTACCTGAGGAGCCACGGTTCTCACTGGCTTTGCAGGAGCCACGGCTTTCCCAAGCCTCAAATGATGAATGCTCTGTACGGCAATCCTCAGAGTTAAAGGAAATGGAGTTTAAATCTATGGATGGAGGAAATGGGAGCAATGCCATTGGTGTTAAAGTTAGGTGCAGAAATTTTCTCTTAGGTTGGCCTTCAATGGACTTTGAGGCAGGTAGGGAAATTCTTCACGGAAGGGAGGTGTGTTTACTCGTGGATGGCTAAGGAGGATGACAGGCATAGACAGAGAAGAACTAGGGCATCAAATGCAAACGTTTTCTCCTTTTTCAGTGTGAACATGTTTCCTTTCTTTTGGAAAGCGTGCCCTATTCACAATTTTTTGTTAGATGAAAACCATTTGAAACCAACTTTCATATCTCTGTTTGACCATTTGGATATGAGATAATTTCTCCGTATAGAGTGGGGTGAGATTGTTAGAAAATACAGCGAAATACCTCAAGCACAACTTATTGAATTGCTCCACAAATCTATCCAGCCTGAACAAAAAATCCAGTCAAATAAGGATTTCGCATCTAGCTTACTAAGGGCTACATGGATTGTGGGGACCCATGCATGGTCCTCTTAATACAATAGACCTCATCTTAGCTCCCACTAAGGCGATAATACCTAGGGACATAATGTCAATCATCTCATCCCCTTGGACAAGTACCTAGGGACATAATGTGTCATCTCCACGTGTTACTCAAGCACTAGAGGTGATCGCTTGTGTGAGTTAGCCGATCTAAGCCTGTTGGCATAACTTGTGTATCCGTAAAAATAATACGATAAAGACAATAACTGAATAACATCATATGGCATTAATATTTCAAAGGAAAGTTTACATCTCAATGTCAACTAAAACACAAATTACATTCACAATCTAAGCAATCCTAGATTCCTAACATAAGCCTAAAAAACATTTCTTGCTATAGGCATTGTCAGGAGATTCGAAACCATGCAACTCATAGAAAGGTGTTTCAGGACTGCTTCCTTTTACGCTATCATGTTTGTAATGTAGTAGTGATATATGATATCTATGTATTTAGTCCTTTTATAATACTTTGAGTCTTTAGCATATACGAGAGTTGCCATACTATTGCAGAATATTGTCACCAGATTTGAAGTATCCATGCTAATGTCTAGATGCTTGAAGAACCTCCATTAACAAACAACTTCTTGAACTGCTTCTGAACAAACTATGTACTTTGTCTCCATGGTGGATAAGGCTATACAAGGTTGTTTCTTGTTGCTTCATGTAATAAAACCATTGTTGAGCAGAAAGATATACCCAGTGGTTGATTTGGGCTCATCTAGGTCACTGCCCCAATCAACATCACTGTAACCTCTCAACTACAAATCCAACCTTGATAGCATAACATATGGTTCGCAGTTCCCTTGAGATATCTTATTATCCTCTTGACTGCTTTCCAATGGACCAGTCCGGGTTAGGTTGGAATCTATTCACCAAGCCAACTACATAGCATATGTCTAGCTGAGTACACATCACTGCCTACATCAGGCTACCCACATTGTTAGCATAAGAGATATGAGCCATCTTTTCCAATTCTCTTTGAGTCTTAGGACATATCTCTTTGGACAAACTTTCGCCTCTAGCAATAGGAGTGTTAATGGGTTTACATTCACTCATTTGGAAGCGCTCGAGAACTTTCTTTACTTAAGTATGTTGGGACAAACATAAAAGTTTCTTTGATCGATCTCCATAGATCTTAACTCCCAAAATATATTATGTCTCATCCATATCTTTTATCTCAAAATTGAAGGATAACCACTCTTGTATGGCAACTATCAACCCTTTGTCATTTCTAGTCAATAGTATGTCGTCAACATATAATGAAAACATAATGAAGCTTTTATTGGACCTTTTGACATAGACACAAAGGTCATCTGTGATCATCGTAAATCCATTCAAAAGAATGGCTCGATGGAGTCTAAGATACAATTGTCTAGATGATTGTTTTAGGCCATATATCAATCATTTGAGCTTGCACACCTTGCACTCTTAACCTCTGACTACAAGCCCGTGAGTTGATCCATATAGATCTTCTTATCTAGTTCTCCATTGATAAATATTGTCTTAACATCCATTTGATAGAGTTCCAAATCTATGTATGCTACTATAGCTAGAATCAGGCAAATTGAGGCAAACCTCACCACTAGTGAAAAATTTTCCTCATAGTCTATACCCTCCTATTAGATATATATCCTTTTGCTACTAAGTGAGTTTTGTACCTTTCTATTGATCCATCAGACTTGTGCTTCACCTTTAGAACCAATTTGTTCCCAATAGCTTTGCACCGTGATGGAAGAATCTACTAGATCCTAGACTTGGTTAGTCCTCATAGACTCTATCTCATCATTTACTATTTTCATCCACTTATCTTTAGTAAAAGATTAGAGAGCCTCATGAGCTTTCCTAGGCTCATCATCATGTTGCGGAGCTACTATGAAAACTTCCCCTTCAATCTCAAAACGGCAATGGAGAACACTTTCACGCGTGCTTCTACGCGGTTGAGGTTGTTATGGTTGAATTACAAGTGGTATGCTCTCACTCGAAGACAAGTCACTCTCATAATTTGTAGGAGCTTGAGAAATTCCTTCTTCCTCATTCTCAACTAAATCGCTTGGAGTGTCTTCCTCTTTATCAACAATCTTATGAAGTTTCAAACTCCTATCAACCTTATCCTTACTTGGAAATTCATTCTTTATGAAATCCAAATCTCGTGACTTAAACTCAGTATCAGTTCCATTAGATTGTTCACCTATCAGCACATACCCTTTTGAGTGTTCTGAGTACCTTATAAGTATACACTTCTATCCTCTAGGGCCTAACTTCCCATATTTATGAGAAACATCTTAAACAAAAACCCGTTGAACCCTATGGCCGCAAGTTACTCAAATTAGGTTTTTTGTCAGTCCATAGTTCATATGGGGTGAAATATTTGATTTGGAGGACACTCGGTTAAGAATGTAGGTAACAGTCAAAAGTACATTCCCCCAAAATGAAATTAGTAGGTTTGCTTGTGCCATCATTAACCTAACCATCTCAAGTAGTGTTCGATTTCTACTTTCTGCCACGCCATTTTTCTGTGGCATACTTGGCATCGTCAACTATCTTTTGATTCCCTTTTCATCAGAGTCTTTTAAATTGCTCGTAGAGATATTCATGTCTGCAGTCAATCCTCAGAGTTTCTAAACTCTTGTCTAACTGATTTTCAACCATTCAAAGATATCGCCTAAAACACCTCAAAGTTTTAGACTTATGGGAGATTAAGTAAACATGACTATAAAGTGAAAAATTAGCTATAAATGTGATAAAGTAGACACATTCGAGTCTTGCCCGCACACTCATTGGACCACAGATGTCTAAGTGAACTAATTGCAATGAAAAAGATGTCCTAGTGGCTTTTCCAAACCGGTTTTATTTTAGCTTTTCCCATAAGAAAATGTTCACATGTGGGCAATATGACATTAGTGAGATTGCCTATCAAGCCTTCTCTAGCTAACCTAGTCATTCTTTCTTGCCCTATACGGCCAAGCCTAGCATGTCATTTATATAAATCCAAATTATCAAATGCAAAAAGAAAAACAATAGACTCATTCATATTTGAATAATCCAAATCCATTATTATAAAACCGTTTGATAGAAAAGCACAACTATAAAAAAAAAAAAAAAACATTGTCCAAATATAAGGAAATTCCATTGTTTTCAAATACAATCCAAAAACCAAGACTTAATAAAGTAACTATAGAAAATAAGTTTTGTCTGATTTCCGGAGCATATAGCACATCCTGGAGAAATAGAGTGCGGCCTCCCCACAAGTCTAGCTTGTAGGTATCAAGTCTCATCAACTCCACACTAGCTTCATTCCCCATCCTTATATCATGACTCATAGCTAGAGTTCAACAATACTCCACAAAACAAACTCAATCTCACGCTATGTGTTCGGTTGCTCGTGAATCAACAGTCCACACAGGATATGAATAAGCAACCATCACATGGCTAGTTATAAAAATAATGTGAGAATAGTTAGAATGTACCTTCTTCGGCTCAGTGAAATCATGAACAAAGTGGGATTTCTTTCTGCAGTTAGAGCACTTTAACTTTGACTTGTTCTTTCCTCACTTGCCTTTCTTGCTGCGCTGAGAAGTTCCTTACCCTTTCTTCACTTGTTCAGTAGCTACCCCTATCTTAGTCTTCCTGCGGTTAGGCCTCGATTCCTTGCATGAACTAGACTCAACCAATGTAAGCCGAATGTTTGGGCTTAGCAGCCTCTAGGCACTCAGCCCCAAGCTCCAAGTGACGCGAGACATCATCAAAGTCTTTGATGTTCTCATTGTGTCATATTCTGGCTCATTACCTCCCATGAATTTAGTAATGAGTGTATCACTGCTTGGACTTGTTGCTCATTAGTCAAGTCGTTTCCTGCCGTCTTGAGTTCATGGATCATGTTCGACATCGCCCTAAGATGCTGCTTCATTGTGTTGTTAAAGCGTATCTTATAAGAGTCAAACCTCATAGTCAATTTGCGCAACCTCGTGGCTGGTCAAAGTAACTTCATCTTCAGTGCTTACCACATATTCTGGACATTGTCATAGATTTCAAACTCACACATAAGATCATTGTGCATACTACTTAACATGATAATGCGTGCACAATGGTTCTTCTTAGCCCATTCAATATAGGCTTTATGATCTCTCTTGTGTTGGTCCAAGTCCCCCTTCTCGAGCTCATTAAGGGAGTGAGTTAAAACCTCCAAGACTTCTTGCTCATCTAAGATATATTGGAGTCTTGCGATGCCAAATATCATAATTCTTCCAATCCAATTTCTCCCCCTAGTTTAAATCGGTAACTATATTCTTAGATGCCATTACACTACAAAATACGCAAAAAATGGATATTATACACACACCTAAGAAATTGACTGTGTCCATTCAAGTTAGAAGAAAAATAATACAAGCACGTCGCAAGATCAAAAATTCGCTAGACTTCATAATCATCTCTTGCGCCACAATGTCTAATTATTAGTTTCTAACCCAATTTTCACACAAATTCATATATATATATATATATATATATATAATACATATGGGAGATCAAATCCTCCTGAATCTCAACCATACTCCTACTATCTTAAGTAATCATCTAGCCCTAGTCACATGTGAAAACAAAACCTACTTAAACTACAGTAATCTTTTAGACCAGTCTACAAGGACAGCTACTCAGACTACAGTAACTAGTTGGGCCAATCTACAAAGACAGCTACTAAGACTATAGCAACCAGTTGGGCCAATCTATAAAGACAACTACTCAAACAACTACAATCTGTTGGGCCAATCTATAAAGATGATTCTTTTAAGACCATTACAGTCCATTTATTTTATTCTATCAGTGCACTTACAGCTCTTATTGGGGCCACCGCAGTCTTTTGGCTATACAGTGCATTTACAGTTCTTATTGAGGCCACCGCAGTCTTTTGGCTATATAGTGCATTTACAGTTCTTATTGGGGCCACCGCAGTCTTTTGGCTATATAGCGCATTAACAGTTCTTACTGGGATCATCACAATTCTTTCAGCCTATCATTGACACTGACAATTTTGACTAAGATTACTTAGTTGGAAATTTCTATTTTATCACAAAAATAAATAAATAAAGGCTAATGTCTAAACATTTAAGCCTAATATACGTAGTTGATAAAATAAGCATACATCCATATGTTCAATTCACACATACATGTAATCAAATTTAATCTACAATATTAAATAAAAGATTATATAAAATATAACATTATGGAATTTAAAAAAAACAAGTACTAAAAAAAAATTTTTGTATTTTTTTTAAATAAATGTATAATAAATACATTTAAAAATCAATCCTAAACTAAGAGAAACTCGCATCCCAAGGTGCACCCAGCTTGGTTTTGCGAAGTGGTCTTAGGTTTAGGTTCAAAACCCAGGTATACCACTTTTATTTATTTATTTATTTTTAAAATTGGGCTTATAAACACTGGGCCGAAATTAGCCCAACTCTATTTTTTTTATAAGACTAATGGGCCGTAGGGCCTAAGCCCATTTCATGAGTCTTCTTCAACCTTTGATAGGGCAATGTTCACATGAACAATGCCATTCAAAGAACAGCAGCAGCCTCCCATAAATGAGACAAAGCAGCCACAGGCGTAGCCTCTTCCAACGTTTGCGCTCATTGCACCACCTCTTTGGTGTGCACAGCACCACTGTGGTGCTCATTGGGCCTCTATGGTGCTTGCTACAATGCCCTCTATGGTGCGGCAACGCCACTGTGGTGAGGACATCACCTTTGTGGTGACCGCAACACCCCCACGGTGTGCTCATTGCCAGCACAGTGGGCGCTGCATCATGTAGCAACTCCACACTGCACTTCCATGGATGTAAAACGTCACTATTGCTATGCGCAACACCGCCGTGGTGGCACTGCTAGTACTTGCAGCAGCTTTGTCAACTCATGCATGCATGAAATATTAAAAAAAAAAAAAAGGCACCCATGCATGATTTAAAAAAACTACGTTAAAAAAAAATCAGCTTGGTAAACTGGAAGCAATTTAAATAAAAATCTCTAATGCCAATGTTAGAAAATACAGCGGAATACCTCAAGTATAACTTATTGAATTGCTCCACAAGTCTATCCAGCCTGAAAAAGTACTCCAGCAAGCCTTAAACGTCCCCTCTTGGTGGTGAAATGTATTACATATAATAAACTAAATTAACACTAAACTAATCCACATCCTGAATAATTTTTCCAAAGAGAACAAAAAGAGAGATTCTATGCCTTTTGGGATAACTAAGAATCATTTTAGGGAGAGGCTACATATAGCCCTCTCTGTGCATCTGATATGGCTGGCCTTAAAGGCCAGCCTTTGTTCATTGTATTTAAAGTGGCCATTGCCACTGATACTCATAAGCATGTAACGCATGGCTTAATATTACGTGTTGTGGTCCATTACAGTATTAGAGGGGTTTGCCTATGTGAGCATCACTTCATTTTACACAAATGATTTCAGCTCACCTCTATATCCAAACGACTCCTTAGACTTGTTAAAAGATGAGAAAGTCAAAAATCTATTATTTTGTTGACAAATTGGTTCTTTTTTTGCTAACTTTCTCGGTTCGAATTTGTCAACTTTCTCAGTTCGACAATCACCATAGAAAGAGCATTCTTGAGTTATGTTGAAATAAGGTTTTTCAACAAGATGGATGATGAATTAATAATTATTACAATTTATTTATATATGTTGGGAAAGAAATCATCAAACCTTTTAGTGTACATAAATGTTAATCGATTGTTTTTGTTCTTTGAAACTCATGAGGTCCAAGTATGTAGAAGGAATTGAGAATTGATAGAGAATTTTGAGTTCTTTTTTCTCATAATTTATTCTAAAATCTCATTTTTATCTAATATTATCCCTCCATTAGTCCCCCCAAGATAGAACTCTTGGGTCTTCCATTGCTTGCCGCTGCATGTCAATTCAAAGTAACATGAACGATGCAATGGACTTATCCTGGTCAATAACCGCAAAGATCCTAAGACATCCTTTGAAAAAAACCATACGCCAGCAAAAATATTGCAAATAACAAAGTTTCAACTACTAAAACACAAAAACCTTCTGTCTTGTAGTTTTGCAATGCATGCGTGAGCAACCTAAAAGACTCCATGCCCCCAAGTATTTTACTTCCTACTTATCAAGTCAACACATCATCTCCCTTCGAAGACAAAAGTTGATTAGCCCACAACAATTCTAATACCCTCCTGAAATGCACAAATGCTAAGGTTTGGTTTGATTTCACAAAGCTTTCAAACCATTTTATCTCATCTTAATATCTAAATACCACTCAAATACAAACATTTTTTAATTTCAAGATTTTAATTTTTTGAATTTTTTCATCTAACAATTACAACTTTCCTAAACTTCCAAACAAAACAAGAAAAATAATTCAATTTTTTCAAATCTCAAAATAAAAATAATATAAAAAAAGTATACTCTAACCTTCTTTTAACTTTATAATTTTTTTATTTAATTTTTCTCTATCTTTTTCCAAAATCCCATAAAAATCTTATTTCAAACCATTTCACTACTATTTACAAATTATTTCACTATTATTCAAAAATTTCAAATCTCATCTCATATCTGTAATGAAACGAGGCTTTTTGCTCTCATTTATATTTCCAGGGTGCTCGTTGAGGTGACGAACACTTTTACTTCCGTAATGCTCGCGTGGGTGGCACTAGCAATTTTCCTCTCTACGGTACTTAATTGGGAGTGAGCACTTTTGCTCTCATGAAGACCTTGACAAAATGTTTAATCAAATGGGTCTCGTGAGCAAAAATAAGTTTTGGTCCGTGATTGTGAGTTTTACCATGAACAAATTTAATTAAAGCAATTTGAAAATGTATGTAATATCCTATATAAAATTGCATGTAGCGATGGGAGTTGGTACCTCTGCAATATATGGTTTTTCTGTTTATTTATTTCTTGTTTTAAGTGATGCCATGTATCTGCGTCGACTAATTCCGGAGTTGTATAGATACTGAGTAATGGCACTAGTCTTCTGCGTCGTGGGAGTAAGCCCTAAGCTCCATAGGAAAATTCCTTCGTTGGGTTGACTGTTGTGCTTGTAATCAAGCTAGTCCAACTGCCGCGGAGTGCAGACTGTAATTTGTCGGCCTTACTTCTTGCATACAACAGTATCTCAGATTCCTTGATTCCCCAACTCACAAAACACATGTTGGGCCCAAATATCTCCTATTCTGATTTTACCTTATCCCCAACACAAAATGATAAAGGATAAGGCCCAAAAAGAAAGAGTAGATAGAAAAGAGGCCATTGGCCCACTTTGCTCGGGTCCAATTTGTTCAAGGGTAAAACTAAGGCATTGTTTGTATAATAAGGTATTCTAGATATTGGTAGATATTTCTTTTCTAAATCTCATTCAAATATAAAGAAAATTAATTAACTTTTTATTTTCATATTTTTTATTTAATAATTATCTAATCATTACAACTTTATGAAACTTTCAAATAAAACACAAAAAATAATATAACTTTTTTTAATTTCAAAACAAAAATAATATTATAAAATTGTATTAAAATAATTTTTAATTTTATAACATTTTTATGCAAATTTTCTTTCTCCTTTAGTCCTTTTTCAAAATTTAATAAAATATTTTAATTTAAATTATTTTGTTACTATTTTTATAAATTATTTTATTATTATTTACGGATATTTTCTACGAGCCTTTATTCTTAAATGAATAGGGGCATTACCAAACACGCGAACTCTCAATCTGTAAGACCAATCAAGGCTAATTAATATGTTGCAAGTAATTTAGCTGCAGTTTAAATGTCTGCTTTTAGCCTTACAATCAATTTTAGGCTTCTAGCATTGGACTAACCCATAATTTATCTAATAGGAAAGAAGGGTGGAGCACCAATGCAGCCCTACCATGGAGGAGCATGGCCCATCACAGAACCAGTTGGGGATGTCATAGGAAACATAGAGCATTAAACCATGTAAACATTGACTCAAGACAAACAAAGGTATACCATTTTATAGAAGAGTAATATAAGATATAATCATAGAGTACGTAAATATTGCATATTTTTTTAAAAAAAATAGTAAAGTCTAATACTAAAAAATTAACATTTTTGATGGAAATTTTATATTTACTCATTATTTTTTAAAAGAATTACACGATACTTATGCACTCTATAATTACAAATATTATTTTTTCTTTCCAAGAAGGCAGCCCTTATACAAACAGAAAAATTATTCAGATTAAACATAATGGAGGACAGTGTGAGCAGCACATTAATTTTGCCAACTATTGTTTTTTCTGTATAAATTTTTAGTATGTCTTAGCCACCATTTACGTCATTTATATCGATCCGCAAGATTTAAGTTTTTCTCCCAAATCAAGTTATATTGTGTGAACTATATAAAAGATGTAGGTCTCGTTTGAATGGTGAGATAAGATGATATATAAATAATAGTAAAATAATTTGAGTTAAAATATTTTATAAGATTTTGAGAAATGAAAGAGAAAATATTAAATAAAAATATTAAAAAGTTTAAATATTATTAGAAGATAATTTTTTAATATTAATTTGGTTTTTATATTTGAAAAGGTTGAATTATTTTTTATACTTTATTTAGAAATTTTGAAAAGTTGTAATGATTGGATAATAACTAAATAAAAAGATTAAAAATTTGAAATAGAAAAGTGTTTGTGTTTGTTAGGGGTAATACCCGCATATGTAGGGGTGGGGTCACCCCTTCTCCGCACCCCGCTCTCGCATATGCAGAGGTGGGTTTTCCACCCCCGCACCCCACCCCTAGGGGGCGGAGGCAAGGTCGGACATCCCATCCGCCCCACCCCTCCACACATCTAGAATATCAATACCCCATTGGGTCTAAAAAATATTTTTGGACCCAAATTATTATTAAATTAAAATTTATATATATAACAATAATTTAAAAACTGATACAAAGCCTATGTTATCAGATTTTTAAATTTTATTAAACTTATTCACAAGTGTGTTAAACTTATGAGCAAAAGTATGCAATGAATTGGCATAGGAGGCCAGCCATATATAGGACTCCAAAGTTATAGAAGAGTCTTACTTGAGCAATGTAGAACTTAATTTCTAACACTCTTGCAAACAAGTCTAACAAATTGTAATATATATTTATATATACAATTTGTAAACTATAAATATATATATAAATTAAAAAATATTAGTAGGGGGCGGGGCGGGGCAGGGTTGGGCCCTGCTCGCCCCTCCCCCCTGCTAGGGAGCTAGATGAAGTGCGGCGCACTTGGTGGACGTTTGTCCTGCCCATGCGGAGGTAGGGCGGGTTAGAGGGATATGGGGCTATGCTACACATCTCTAGTGTTTGTGATATTTGGGTTTTGAGATAAAATGGGATGAGTTGAATTGAGATTAAATGCTATTGCTACTGCTATTCAAATCATGCTATTACTTTTGTGTAATTTTTTTTATGATTAGAGTATTTTCAACAAATAAAATTTTGTTTCTTCTCTCACATCCCTCATCAACAAAGCTAGTTTTGAAGACGAAGGACTTTGTGGGCTCAAGAAGCCCCAATCTTACAAAGTGATTATGGTCGTGATTATAATTTATGGGTCTTGACAATCTTTAAAACAGATTGGGCCCGAGAAGTTGCCCTCATCCAGCAGCTAAAACATGCACAGACGCCGAAAGGGTGGGTTCCTCACAACATCCAACATTGTAGTTCTGAATTCAAATTTTGTTTTTCAGTTTTGTCGTATATTTGCACCATATTACGGTTTTAGCGACGTAGCTGTCAATACGAAGGAATACAAAAAAGAAATGGATTCCACTGTATCAGAAAGCAGAGCATGAATCATGATGACCCACCCATTCAATAATTTCTCTCTATCAAACTCATAAACACAGCTAACTGTTTTCTCGCATTTTCACAAAATCGTTTGCAATTATATTCGGAACAAATTTGGCTTTAAATTAGAGAGATATTTAAACAAGAAAGTTTTACAATATTTAATAATATCTGAAAAAATTATATGAATAACTATAAATATTGTAAGAAAATGCCAGTCTTTCTGCTGGATTTCTTTTTTATTTTAATTTTATTTTACTTAATGATTAAAGAATGTTTTTTTAATAATATTGTAATTTGTTTAAAATATTTAAAAGCATTAAAAAAATGTATGTGAAAGATCTAACAAAAAAATATAGATGAAATACACTACCCGAACCTGAACAAGAACTCCCAACAGTGACAGTAGAGCCATCCAATATCGTAACACCCACTTTATGCATATATATCTTTCTCGATAGATTCTTAAATTTGGATTAGAAGTTAAAAAAAATAAAAAAATAAAAAAAAAATTAATTTTCCAATTATGTTAGAACCCCACTTGGAAAAATCTGGGGCCACTCAATCCAGTCATATCAAACAAAAACAAAAAAGTGGTGGGACATAAAGGCCCCTTTGTCAGTTTATATGGGAATATTTTCCTCTGCCATGTGAGCGCCGAAGAATTTATAGAGGAAGGGTGACCTATCCAAAACCTTAAAAAAAGTGGCGGGCAGCTCTTAAATATTATTGAGGGATGTGGGGGCTATGCCCTTCCCTCGAAGTCATTCAATCCTCCAAGTTGTAGGACTTTTGAACCCAAAAGGCAGATACATTTTTGGTGGGGGCATTTGAATTGGCCCTACTGCTCTGTTAGTGTGAGCTGTTGAGGCACATGAAAGGGCAATGAGGTTTTGAATTATCAGCACCAAACAAAAAAAATGTGAAGGGAATTGCACATGTTTGTTTGTTGCCTTTTTATTTTATTTTCTTCCATGGGAGCAAGTTTGAACTGTAAAGCGCATGAAGTGTAGACATGTGCGTGGTGACGGAGAACAGACAGAGTTTGAGAATTTATTGCTTGCTTCCACCCATATTTTGATTCCTCTATATATATGCTTTAGTCATGTGACTTTGGGTAGTGAGGTGATGTAAGATATTTTGTAAATAATAGTAAAAAAATAATGAAAAAGTATTGAATAGTAGTATAAAATAACAAAAAATAAGTAAAAGTTAATGATAAAATAATAAATAGTAGTGAAGTATTCTGACATCACCCAAACCAGCCCAATTAACAAGATTCCGAATTGAATTAGACTACAAACGTGGAAAAATCTCATCCACTCCTCTTACTGAAAATTAGATATGACAATTTGTATTTGTGTAATTTTAAATCACTGAGTATTCAATAAAGTAAATCAATCCTAACTCAACCTGTTTAATTAAATAGATCATAAACTAAAATTCAAATGCAATTTATGTAAATAACGGAT
Source organism: Carya cathayensis (assembly GCA_011037825.1). Classification (NCBI taxonomy): domain Eukaryota; kingdom Viridiplantae; phylum Streptophyta; class Magnoliopsida; order Fagales; family Juglandaceae; genus Carya; species Carya cathayensis. The sequence continues at coordinate 359,396 of QGSO01000234.1, read as the reverse complement.
GACACAGGTTGATAAAATATGTAAATAACGGCTGACACAGCACAATCCGCATAACATGTTTAATAATCAACTCTTATGAAAAATATCTATATAAATATTTCAAAATTATAATGAGATTCATGATAAAATATTTTATAATAAATATCTAAACCAATAATACATAAGAAGATAATATATCCAAAAAATAAGATTACATATACACTGATCTATAATAAAAGAGGCTTGTATTTCTACGAAATCACCACTTATCCCAAAAACTTAAGTTGATGGGAAGATATAAATTTTATTATTTACTTTATTTCTTAACATTTCTCCTCATGTGTGGGTTAGACTCTCCCTTAATGGGTTGTCCAACACGTACAATATTTAATTAAATTGAGTAGAATATAGAGTTAGGATTCAAACTTAGGATCTCTGCTCTGATATCATGTAAAATCACCACTTATTTAAATTTTAAAAACTTAAGCTAACGGAAAGAAGTAAATTTTATTATTTATTTTATATCTTAACAGTTTCAAATTTCTATCCCCATTTTACCCTCACATTTGTGTTCAAATTATGGAGCCAGCCAATGGTATTAAGCATACAATTTTAACATGCCATTTAGGGGTGTAATCAACCTAATCCGATCAATCTTGGAGGAGAATTCTGGATTGGACCATTTTTCCAGTCCGCCAAAAGTTCGAACAGCTTTTGTTCATTCCGATCGGTCTTATCAAGGTGTTTCAGTCTGGGTTTTTTTTTTTTTAAGTTTATTAAGTGTTTTAATTAAGTAAAATAAATTATTTAATGTTAATAAAATGTGTATTATCAATAATTAATAGTTAATACGCTTTCTTTAAATTCTCAACCTTTTATATTTTATATAATCTAAGCATAAATAATTCAGTGGGAAGAAAATTACAAAATTACTTATAATTAGTTAGAATAGAATCACCCAGTGATAGCATTTTGTGGCCTCTCCTAAGATGGAAGTCTCTGTTGGGAATTTGGACCTCCCAAATTCACCCCCCCTAGGATCTACCCTTTGCAGGAATAACAAGAAAAATAGAGAAATAATAACAACACAAAAAATTTACGTGGAAACTTCAAAATAGGAGAAAAACCACTAGACCCAGAGAAGAAAATTCACTATGTGAAAAATTACTACAATCACACAATTTTTCTCCTCACCACACCTACAAAGCTACCCCACTAGTAAAACTTTAACTTTACACCTCTTCCCTTTTTACAAAAGGTTAATAGAGGAATTTAACTAAAGTCAAAAGTTACTAGATAAGCTTTCAACTGGTGCACTTAAACTAAGAGGCTAAGCCTCTTATTTATAGCCTTAAGATTTGCCCCTTAACTTAAATCCCACCGGTGTGGGACTTAAAAACAAAGCAAAACAATCAACAATCTCCACCTTGCGACTTTGACTGGTCCCACAGCCAAGCTCCACCTCAATGAAGATTTTCATAGCTTTCGCTATCATGCTTCACCATAAAAGCATACCCACTTAGAATAAACCAATTCCAAGCATTTCACTTCGGCCCATGTCGAAAACAACCTTACTGAAAATTATGGTGTAATTTCCACGTTTGGCTCTCCTGGAAGTTCATCAGCCATCGACATGAATTTCCACCACACACCCTGCATCAATGCCAAACCAATGCCTGTGTGCAAACTTGTGGACCCGCTAACATTAACACATCCTCTATCATGGCAACTTTGGGAATTAGCGGCATGCCATGAGGATGTACACGTCTCCTTTTAAAGATCAAAATCTTCTATGGAGAGAGACGCAATATTAGCATCATTTCCAGTATCTCCATTTACTGACTTGGAGCCACTTGCCGAACCAGCTCCTGCTCTTGGACAATTTTTCTTGACGTGCCCAGATTGTCCACACTCCCAGCAGACTACTTTCTTCTTCATGGAGTTCTTCATCTTCCCATTTCCAGCTGCTACCATCACTAAGTTCTCAAGTGGAACATTATTTCCACTACTTAGTCTTCTCTCTTCAGAAAAGATTTTACTGGTAACCTCTGAAAAAATTATTTTCTCCTTCCCATGTATCAAAATAGGCTTCATGTGCTCATAGGAAGGTGGAAGAGACCAGATGAGTCTCAAGGCCTGATCCTCATCATCAATTTTAACTCCAATAGCTTCTAGCTCAGCGACAATGCCATTGAGAACGCTTAAATGATCTGAAATAGTTGTACCTTCACTCATCCGCAGTGTATGAAACTGCTCCTTCAGGTACATACGATTTGAGACGCCCTTCGTCTGATACAACCCTTCAAGTTTTTCCCAGAGTTCCTTTGCCGTAGATATTCCATGCACATTTGCAAGAACATTTTTTGCCAAGCACAAACGTATCGCACTTGCTGTTCTCAAATCCAGATCCTCCCAATCTTCATTGCTCATTTTAGATCTGCTCTTTTCACTAGTCGCACTAGTACCAGTGCTGACTTCAGGTGTTGGTCTGCCCTTCAATGCCTTGTGTAATCCTGATTGAATCAAGATATCCTTGACTTGTATTTGCCACAAGCCAAAATTGATTCTCCCATCAAATTTCTCCACATCAAATTTTACAAGATTTGAAGACCTACTTCCTGACATTGTTTTGATGAATTTACTGTAGAAATGAATAGTACCTCACTAAGTCAGTTCCCAGGAAAGATTGGAGGGTCACAATGGACACACTTAAAATTTCCAATCTCCTAGACAGAACCTCCTTAGACTGTACGTATCCACACTACCACACCAAAACTCCATCCCACAAAAAGAACCTAGTGGCTCTGATACCAATTGTTGGGAATTTGGACCTTCCAAATTTACCCCCCCTAGGATCTACCCTTTGCAGGAATAATAAGAAAAATAGAGAAATAATAACAATACAAGAAATTTATGTGGAAACTCCAAAATAGGAGAAAAACCACCAAACCCAGAGAAGAAAATTCACTATGTGAAAAATTACTACAATCACACAATTTTTCTCCTCACCACACCTACAAAGCTACACCACTAGTAAAACTTTAACTTTACACCTCTTCCCTTTTTACAAAAGGTTAATAGAGGAATTTAACTAAAGTCAAAAGTTACTAGTTAAGCTTTCAACTGGTGCACTTAAACTAAGAGGCTAAGCCTCTTATTTATAGCCTTAAGATTTGCCTCTTAACTTAAATTCCACCGGTGTGGGACTTAAAAACAAAGCAAAAAAATCAACAGTCTCGATTGCCGATCGTCAAAGGTTTCTTAGTGGTGGGGAAAAATAATTAGGGCTAGAGTGAGGTTTATATTTTTGTATTTATCAAAAGAAAAAAAACAGGACTTATTAATTTATTGCACCCTGCAAAAAGGAGGGGGAGGTTACGTACGTGAAAGATCAAATCCAAGATGGCCTCCCTCCCTTGATCATCATCACACAAATCTAACCTCAAGCTTCGTAATTTAAGTAGCCCATGATCATGATGAAAACGTTGTCTCTAATCCATACAATATTCATGCTTTCTGGTTGGTCATGAGAAAAGCAATAATCAAAAATTAATTACGATTTGATTCTGGACCAGCTTTTTAGATTGAATCTAATGGAGAAAAAGTGGAAAAACATGATTCCACGATATCTATTTATAACCTCTTATTTTAGGAGTCAGCTTTGCAGGAACTGAAATGGGCTCAGCTCTTGATCGACGCGCGTAAAGTTGCAAATCGAATGATTGGAAGCAAGAAAGCTTAAGAGGGCCCCTTCCAATTTTTCCCAAATTTTATTGAAAAATGATACGCTTGTTGTGAAATTAAAGAAAAATGATAAGAGAATGGAAAGATTGTAATGTAAAACTAACTTCTTCTTCTTCTTCTTCTTCTTCTTCTTTTTTTTTTTTTGATTTAGTTGATACATGAATAAGTTAAAATAAGGGCAATTTTTTATACCCTTAAACATTAAAAGAAAAAAACAATTCACAACATAATTAAAAGACATTTTCTTAATTACTAAATAAAAAGAAAAGTGTCGAGATCCAACCCTATGTGAGAATAGCTTTTTCTATCTATCAAATTCATGTATGAATTTATAACAATACATACAGTCATTTTTATAATCATTTCCACGGCCGTAGTTTAGATGAAAAATATTTTTGTAAAATGATTTATAAAAATACTTTTAATTTAAAATATAATTATTTAAATAATTATACGAGTATAGTTAGTTAATTATTCTATTTTATTATATACCTTTTTCATCCCTACTCTTCAAATGTTTTTAACTTGTTGCTCCAAAATGATAACCAATAGCAAAGAAGATTGCAACATCAGGACACTTTCCTTCTCTCAAAACTCTTCCCTCTCACGAGATGGGAGAGTCGTTCCCCATTCTCTCTTTCTCTACCATGTTCAAAGGTAATTGTTAGTATTTTTTTGCTTTTTTTTTTTTTTTTCTAGGTCATCAAAACAGGATTGATCTATAACTTTAAATTTGTGCTAATATTTTTATAAAATATATATCTATATATGGAAAATTTTATACACCATACTATTATCATATTTTCATCCCACTAAGAAAGATGTGGCACATTTATTATTTATTATTATTGAATGGTCATTTATTGCATGTTTCTTTATTATCTAGATAATAAATATGCTGCATTTTATTTAATAGGATGAGAGTGTGGATTATAGCATTACTCATATATATGTATGTTGAGCTTTAATGGAAATATTCTTCTCAAAAAAATATTTCATATAAGGATAAGTAACAACATGCTTCCTCCAATGCTAAAATCAGAACAAAAATCATCAACCAGTCTTTTATTAAAATCATTGATTTTTTACTCTAATATATATCAATGATTAGATTCATAAAGATTCAAGTAATATGTTTAATATTATGAACATAATTTGCTCTTATGTTTTTAAATATTTTCATTATAGATATAGAGATAATAGTATATAAAATAATTGATAATGATAGGCTTACTACTTTCTACCAGCCATTTATTACTCCATAGTGTATTTGAAACTTTTATTTTTGTTATTATTTTATTTGAAGTATTTTTTTAACATCCTTAATCATTAAGAAAAAAATACAATTTCACTAATAGTTACTTTTTTAACCATTAAGTAAAATAATAAAAATCAAAAGAAGTAGTAAAGAAGTGGTAAAGAGGGTTGTGTCGTTTAATAATTTATTATAATTTTGTGTTCTCCAACTACTTATTTAATAAACTAATTAAACAGAAATTGAGTATGATAAAGACAATCGAGTTTGTGTGAACTTTGCTCGTTTATATTTTCTGTATTTCTACTTCACTTAAATATGGATTTCGAAAGTCATGTGGAAGTTAGAACCTCCTTGGTACGTATCAAAACAATCAATTACAACGACCTTATTAATTCTGATTGTAGCTTTCTTTTGTACCAAATTATCAGCTACTGGGTGAAAACTATGATATGTACTTTCTAGTGAGAGGAGCTTCTCCTTCTCTTTAAGAAAAAAAGGAGAAAACCGTCCGAGGGGGGTGGGAGCTACGGCTCCCCCCTCCCTCCTTTCCCTTTGTTTGTTCTGCTAGGTTCTGTTTCATTAATAAGCGTTGGTTGGCGGTGATCATGGTAGCCTGATAGCTTCACTACACGGTCAAGGACATTGAAGCCGTCTACCATTTTATTTCACTCGGACAAGATGAAGGCGTTTACACGATGGAGGTGGAGGGTTCTTCTCGGTGTTTTGGCCGTGAGAGTGGTTCAGTTGAAAGTATGTCATCAAAGAGGGACCACCATGGATAACCACGTAGCTGGGCGTGGTGGCAAAGGGGAGGGTCTTCAGTGTGAGTAGAGCCATGGCTTTTGAGTTCAAAAGTTATGGTATGCATGTAGCTTTGGGGTGCACTCACGTGGGGGTTCAGTGACTCTGTTTTATCCATGGAAAACAGAGGTGGTTTACGGGATGCACGCTGAAATGCATGGGGGTTTAAGGAGAGTTCTAGGGTGAAGACCAAGCGGAACTTATGGTGAAGACTCTCTGGGAAGGTGGCCGGAATGGGGGTGACGCAATCCTTGTTGTTTTTTGGTTTTCTTTTTTTTGCATGCAGTCTGGTTTTCGTTTTGCTGTTTTTCTAGTTTTCACCTCTGTTTTAGTTTTGTTTTTGTTTGGTTATATGTAAATAAGGCCCTCGTTGGCAGTGGGTAGTTTATAAGGGGTTGAGTACCATCAACCACAGCGTCCATGGCGGCTTGGCTTGCTTGTAGCAGCATTTTCAACGGAAATGGTTGTTCTGTTTGCAGCGTCTCATCCTTGGGGCAAAACGTAAACTGGTAGTGGTACAGTGCTTTGATTGTAATGCTCGCATGCTTGCAGGCTCCCAGAAACGGAAATAATGCTTGCATCCAGTTTTGCTCACACGGAAATAATGCTCGCATCCAGAAATGGATATAATGCTCTGATCCCTCGCACGCGTAGTGGATGTGCAGACGATCTATTGTAAAAACAGCGTAGTGGATGTGCAGACGAGTTGCAGGACATCACTGCACGTTGTCGGCAATACAGACGTAGTGGATGTATGTCTCATGTGTCGTGGATGTAGTGGGGATTACGGGTGTCATGTGCTGTCGATGTACGAAACGTAGTGGATGGGAAAACGGACAAATTTGATGAAAAATCCATCGACCCAAAGTGTTTTTGGAGGCCATTAGTGTTTAGTACCCGAGTGAGGTGATGAGCTGCTTGATTGGTCGCAATCCAAGGTAAGAGCTGATCGAGAGTGGCGAGTGATGCTATGACTGGTGGTCGTATGACCGGTCTCTGTAGTAGAGGCTGTTTGTCCATGCGTGAGCTGTGTGCTCGTGCCGTTCTAGGCTCGTGAGCTAATGCTTGCGGTAGGTGTGCTGTCAGGGCTCAGGCCGGTGCTTGGGGTTCTAGTTTTTGTTTGTTTCGCTTTGTAGTTTGCTAATTAGTTTTTTTTCTTAGTATTAGGCTATTGGACTTGGTGTCTATAGTAACAGTGTGCTGTACTCCGCCTCTTTGGGAGGAAGAAGGGGGTCTCTCTCTCGTTTATGAGAGATTTAGAAGTTAAGACAATGTCTGCTACTATGTGTGCGGGGATGCTTCAGAATAGATGCGTAGGTTGGCTTATAGTCTGGATTTTCCTGTATTGATAAGTCACACTTGTAACTTCGTTTTAGTGAATAAATTCAATGTTCTATTTAAAAAAAAAAAAAAAATTACAACGACCTTAATTTTCCACCTCTTTTGGAGCTTTAACTAACCAGTTCAAAATATAATCATAGAGAACTCTTCAAATCTATGGTAAATTTAATTTTAGGATTTTTGACAGGCCAAATGTAGCCCGTCAAAATAGTTGGCTATATATATATATATATATTTTCTTATTAATATATTATTCCTGCTCTTCAATTCTGGCACTATGATCATTTATTTGCATATTATCATCTCATCATCTTATAATATGACATTAGATAATAAGTTCACAAGTAAAATATAATAAATAGTTTTCAATTATCTATTGGCATATCTTGGGATAATGAGAAATGGAATGATGAGTAGCATTACTTTTTAACTTTTCCTTAAGAGTTTTGCTACTTATCATCCTCATGCACCATATATCATACTTATTTTTATTTTATTTTTTTAAAATTGTTTTTAGTTTTATTCTTCATAAATTAATTGAGTTCTTCTTCTTCTCCTTATCCATATATCACATATTTGATAAGAGGAAAAAAAAAATATGTGTAGTGTGTGGAATGAGGATATTAAACTTTTTATTTTATTTTTAATCTCCGATTGATTTAAGAAATATAAAAAATAAAAAATAAAGAAAAACGACGGGAATTTTCAAGAACAGAGAGACCAGGTCAACAAGATGAGCCATAAGACCAGGTCGAGTTATATCGATGATGATTACAATTCATAGTTTTCATGCCCGCTGCCCGAATTGGGGTGTTCATTCATTTTCAGCTGCCCTTCCTTGATGTACAAGTGAAGAAGGAGACAAACTTTGAAGTTGATTTTGCCTGCAAATTACTCGAACAAAATGGTATATATGGGGCCACCCATCTCTAAATAAATAAATAAATAATACTTTAATTATTATGGTGCATTGTCTCTTAAACATTCCTTTCCATGGAATACTCCACCCCAATCTGATTTCCCACGTCTACCACTAATTTTCATTGCTTATCTCATACAATTCTTCCAATTAATGACATTTATACATATAGAATATTCAGCCAGAAGTGATTTTCCTTGGTTGCAATCTCTTAATGGACCACTACAGCCTTATTTTGACCAATTAGCCACGTATATGTATGTATATCATAACTGAGATTAGGTGTTAATAAGTTTGACATGGACTAGTCGTATGATGTTAAGATTCCCACATTTCCTTTAAAATATCTACGTAAAAAATATTTATTTTTTAACAATGAGTTTTATATTTTTCAAAATAGAATATGCAATATTTGCATATTTGACTGTATTTATAGTTACTCATTTATTAATATACTAATTAAAATATTTGAGGCTAATTAATATGAATATGATACACCAACATAATTGAAAGAAAAGTCATTATCTCTAATGTGCTGTATATACCAGCTGGCTAGCAATGGAAGCACTCCTGCCGTGCACGAGACTTCTTTATAAGAGTTGCCTTCCTCTCTCTTTTCTCATAATCGGGCGTATGCTTTGTTAGGGTAAATAACGGCCACGAAGCTGTTAGTTGACTACTGACTGGTGATGAATGTATGTAATGTATTTGTAGTGCTCTTCCCCACAAATCCAAACTCATAGTAAAATACCAAACAATGGGTGTAGACTTCGAAGATGTTTTGGTGCCTTTCTTTATTGAGTTTTATTGCTTACAAGCAAATTGCGTACCAATTTATGTATTAATACTGATGTCTTCATATTTAAAATTTAAATTAATACTATATTTAATAAAGTCTACTTTCTAACAAATCACATTGGATAGATGCGCGTATTGGTACACATAATCACTTACAACTAGATTTTTTCTTTTTTATTTGTCTATGTATTTAAGTCATATCTACCGAAGGAAAGATACTTTTTTTTTTAAAATATAATTTTAGAGTTATAATATATATTTTTTAAAATAATAAAATTCATAATTATAAAATAAATTTTTTTCCTATAAATCACATTTTTATCCATCTCTTTAAACAAAATGTACGGAAGAACTTAATATACTAAAATTATGAGTAATACTGTTATAATCCCTCATTTATATCACTTGTTTTGTTTTATTGTTTGGTAATATGGTGCCACATGACTTTTAAAATTCTTTTTAAAACAAATATATATCTATAACAAAATGGCATTTGAAAATACAAAGAAGATGAAGACTAATTCTATGTAACTTTTTATGTTTATATTTTTAACTTTTTTTAATAAGTCACCTGACACTGTATTACTTCTAAATTAGAGATAAATTGAATAATATTATATAAAAAATAAAATGAGCGGTATATATTAAAAATAATTCTACTTATCATCTTACACACTATATTTATTTTATTTATTTATTTATAATAAATATGTGGTATATAGATAATAAGTAGAACAATTTAATAGTTTAATAAAAATAAAATAAAATAAAAAATAATAAAAAATAATATTAAAATATATAAAATATATGATGTGAAATAAAGAGTAACATTTTTATAAATTAAACAACATAATAATATTACTAGTGCGATTATATATATCATTTATAAAATAATAAAAAAAGTAATTAGCGCAAATACCAAAAAACAAAATATCTTTAGACTTAAGGAAAAGTATTAAAAAAAATTAAAATTTTAAATAGGAATTGTCACACTCAAGCTACGTAATTATTCTATTTAATGGACGTAGAAATCAACGTATCTCTGGCTCGCCTTTACTGATGCATTTCTAACAGCCTTTGTAAGTGCCCCTTTTTCTTGGAGAACGAAGTTCCTTTATTAGCATTCGACATTTTTTTAACTTCCTTTTACATGCTCCTTTTTCTAGGACGTAGGAAGTTTTTTTTAATAGCATTCAAAATTTTTATATTTAAAATTATATTTACAGTTGCGATTATTATTTTAAAAAAATTAATAATAAATATTATATTTAAATAAAAAATTAATTTTTAAATAATAAATTTTATTTCATTTTTAAAAAAGAAATGCAGATACTTATTTCTATTATCGGCAAGTGATGTCTTTAAGAACAGTAGAAATTGTACCAACGGCGCATCAAATGCAATTTAAGTTCTTCAACGACTTATCCCAGCTCAGCTGTAATCCTCGCTGCTGTATTTTGCATTCATAATGCAGAGAGACAGACTATGACACATTGATTGAACTGTTTGAAGAGACAAGCTCATCGGATATTACGAGTCACTACTCCGTTTTTACCGAACACTACTGCTCATAGCTCACACTTTCTGTCGAAATGATAAGGGTGTTTCCGTCATTCAACTCGTCTGGACTCCGAAAGGATCAAAACGAGCATAGAAAACGAGACCTGCTTCCCCTGTTTCGTTGTTTTTATTTCTAATTTTGCTGCATCACCATGTGGTGATCCTCTGAAACCCCACGCACAGACTCTCTCTCTCTCTCTCTCCGTGGGTAAACAGTTCCTGCAGAAATATAGTGATTTTTTATATTATTATCGAGTCACCAGAACTGAACCAAACTGATATAGACATCCCAAACCAATCCATTTATCATTTTTTTCTTAATGTTTTATACTTGTTTAGTTTTGGTCACAAAAACGAAGTACCAACAACCTCTCTTGTTTCTTCTTCTTCAATCACTGTTCCTTCGTTTCCACTTCTTCTCAGACCAAGAAACGAAAGCCCTATCCCAACTGCTAAACTTTTCACTTGCCAAAGCGACGTCATGGGTATTTTCTAGGTTTTAAATGAGATGGCGGAGCCGAAGCGAACCTCGAAGAACCGGGGTTTCTATGTGAGGATGAGGCTTTTGCACAACAAAAATGGCAGGCCCCAAGAGAGGAGCATGTTTTACAGGTACTACAAATGGGTCATCTGGTTCTCCCTCTCGCTCTATCTATTCGGCTCCTATTTCGTAACCAACAATAACCCACAGAACAAACCTACCTCTCTGTCCAAAACCCATGTCCCTAGCTCCGAATCCACCCTCGCTTCTCGCGCTCTCTTCGAGTCCACCAACGCCACTCTCCGCCAAAAATCCACAAGTAATTCAGGTTAAGTTGTTTTTCCTCACAGTTTTGATGAAAGTTTTCACCTCTTTCGCCCATGTAACTGAAGCTTTAACATATGTATACATTTTCCAGCAGGGCTCTTGAAGAATTTGAAGATTTTCGTCTATGATCTGCCGCCGAATTACAACACGAACTGGCTCTCAAACGAGCGGTGCAGCAAGCATTTGTTTGCGTCGGAGGTCGCCATTCACAGAGCTCTATTGACCAGCCATGTGCGGACCTTTGATCCTTACGAAGCCGATTTTTTCTTCGTTCCCGTCTACGTGTCTTGCAACTTCAGCACCATCAACGGCTTCCCAGCAATCGGGCACGCGAGGAGTCTGTTAGCTTCGGCTGTCCAGCTTATCTCCACCGAGTACCCGTTCTGGAATCGTACAAGGGGGTCCGACCACGTCTTCGTCGCCTCCCACGACTACGGAGCCTGCTTCCACGCAATGGTATTGACCAAACCAAAAGTCTAGTCTTTTCCCAGGAATTTCTCCATACTTGTTCAGGGCTTTTCAGATTGTTCCTGCGTTCCTAAATATTTTGTTTTGGTGTTTTTTTGGGTCATGTATAGGAGGAAGCAGCGATCGCGGATGGCATACCTGGATTCTTGAAAACCTCCATCATATTGCAGACTTTTGGCGTCAACTATAAGCACCCGTGTCAGGACGTCGAGAATGTGCTTATCCCACCTTATATTTCGCCTGAATCTTTACAGACAACCGTAGAAAATTTTCCGGTGAAGGGTCGACGTGATATTTTCGTGTTCTTCAGGGGTAAAATGGAAGTCCATCCAAAGAACGTCAGCGGCCGATTTTACAGCAAGTAATTGATCGATAACTCCCTCCCTCTAATCCACTGCAATCAAACTCTTAATCATGGTTTTTGTCTCCGGGTTTACTGAATTACCCTCGAGGTATTTGGTATTAACTTTTGGTTCTCTTTAATGTAGGCGTGTGCGGACGGTGATATGGCGGAAATACAGCGGCGACCGGAGGTTTTATCTGAAGAGGCATAGGTTTGCCGGCTACCAGTCGGAAATTGCACGGTCGGTTTTCTGTTTGTGCCCTCTGGGGTGGGCCCCGTGGAGTCCGAGGCTGGTCGAGTCCGTGGCGTTGGGATGCGTGCCTGTAATCATAGCGGATGGCATCCGGTTACCCTTCCCGTCCGCCGTGAACTGGACGGAAATATCACTCACTGTGGCGGAAAGGGACGTGGACAAGCTGGGAAATATTCTGGAACACGTGGCGGCGACTAATCTCAGCACAATCCAACACAACCTCTGGGACCCGAAGAACCGGCAGGCCTTGCTGTTCCACAACCGGGTCGGGAAAGGCGACGCTACGTGGCAAGTGTTACATGAGCTGGCCCAGAAACTGGACAAGTCCAATAATCGACGGTCGGGGGTTTCGGCCGAATTGGATTCCGACACGTGAAAGTTGGACCCCAGTGCCAGCTATATGAGCGGCTTTTTTTTTCCGTCGTGGATTCAAAACATGATGGAGCACAGCTGGGTTTTTCTTGGACTACCCACGTAGATATTATAATATAAGATAAGAAAATGGGGAACTTTGGACCTGTCCTGTCCTGTCCGGGGGTCAGGCTGTGATGTATTTGGCTGTGCGATGGCTGCGAGGAATGGAGAATTGTACAAGTTTCTGTTAAAAAATGTGGATATAAAACAAAGAGAGATAGATAGAGATAGTGATAAGAGATTATATATGCGTTGGACCATATAATTGGGTCGGCATATCTGGTTGAGGAAATGGTTGAAATTGGTTCACACTGTTTTAATAGATAAATAAACAAAAATTGGGTATCGTTGGTAATGGCAGGAATCTATTGGACTAAGAATGTGAACAGCTGTTGGATGCGTTGTAATTGGGACGGGAGTGGAGGAGCTTGCGTGGCTCTCTTTTGACAGGAAATTTATACTGTAAAGTAGTGTTTCAATAAAAAAATAAAAAAAGTGAAGGTTCTTGTAAAATAGAGCGAGGGATGGGTTTTAAGGGGGCAAACAGTGATGGGCAGAGATGGGGGTTTATGAGGGTAATAATAAAGGGAGGATGATCAGCAGAGCAATAGCAGAGGGAGCAGCGTGACAGCTGGGGATGTGTCAGAACTTTTAAATTACATTAATTTAGTGAAATTGTCAATGCGGGGGGGTGTGTGTGGCCATATGGTGTCAGCGATCACGGATACGGTATCCAATAATTTCGAGGCATTTTCCCTGCCTCTGCAGAGAGAACCACGCTTCCCTCGTATAGTCATATATTTATTATTAATAGGGGCGTTAACCCTCGTATAGTCATATATTTATTATTAATAGGGGCGTTAACTTGTGTTAACGCATGGTATTAAGATATGTGTGTTATATGAGAATTATTACAGATATAAATAGATTATATAAAATAAATTTATAAATTAATGTGTTTTTATAAAATTTATTAGATTTTACTTATCAAAAAAAAAATTTACTAGATCTATTTTATAATAAAAGAAATTTTACAATCTGACGTATTACATCAAGACATATCAATTTGCAGTTTTATTTTTATGTAATCCATTTTTTACTATAGTATTTCCATATTATATTATATGGATAAACTTGAATTTAATTTGTTAAGTTTATCGTATCAAAATATCAAATTTTAACATAATTTATTAACATAATAAGTCGTATCGTGTCAATCCGTTTCAACCAATTTATGTAAATGGATTGAATATATTCAAAATTAACTGATTTGAACTGATTAAATTTAGTACAGTTTTATATAAATGCTAAAATTAAAATATCTATAAAAATTATAAAACTAACTATAAGTTCAAAATTATAATATAAACAATAAACATATTGAAATTAAAATTCTAAAAATGTTACTTTTAGGTATAAGAGTATAATTGTAACTTTAACTTTCTTAACTGGTCATATCGTGTCAAAATAGGTTGACACGTTATCAACTGGTTAAATAATCGTGTCTTAACGGGTTAATCCGTTTTGACCCGAACTTGTGGAGACTAAACTCAAATCCGCTATTATGGTATTGTATTGGTGTTGAATTAATGAGTCGTATCACATATTGCCACCCTTAATATTTAAGAGCATTGGTAATGGCTTATATATCTTTATATTTATCTTTATATTTATATTATTACATAATGTCTCTCTAAATTAGTTTATATCAAATTATGCATTTTTTTAATTTTATATAGTTATAAATAGTATTTCTTCAAGTTTAAAAAATCATCATTCACTCTCCAAATATTTTTATTATTTTTTCTCTCTCCTATCCATTAAAATTAACTTTATAAAATTTGTATTAAAATGATTTTGATATATGAAATTTGTATCAAGTTGATGATACAAAATTTTTTTTTAGCATATATTAATATTTATTGATAAAATTGGTCATTTTGATATATGCATCTTCAAAATTACATCTTTTAGAGATGTATATAGAGAAATCAATGCTAGTGCTCTAATGATAGGGTTATTATCTGCTATCATATTTTTATTATTATTATTTTTAATTAATAGTTATTTACTTTTACTTAATAGTTAAATAAATGACTAAGTAAAATTAAATATTTTTTAATTTTTTTCTTAAAGATTAAGAATGTTAAAAAAATACTTAAAAGAAAATAATAAAAAATAAAAATTGTGAATACACTAAAATAGTAAAGGAATAGTGAGAGGGTGGTAAATGTATCACCATCATTTTCTCTTCTCTATCTATATGTACTATGTATGCTTCCGCAAAATGAATCATGGATCATGGATGTGACCATTTTCCATGAATTCAACATTGTTTTAGAATATAAATTTCAGCTACAGTACTTAGTTAAAGATAGAATACCACTGTTAATTTATCAAATATTAAAATATTAGTTTCTCACTTTAAACAACAATACTATTTGGTTAGTAATTAATAAATTTAGATAAGTTTAATCAAATATTTTTTTTATTAGTATTAAATGACATTTGAAAATATGATTATTTCATATTAATTTAGTTAGAATATAATTATTATTAACATTTTATTGGCAGAATTACAAATTTGTGATTAGGGGTGAAAGCTTAGATCGGAAAGCCGGCCCGGACAAGACCCGTTGGTCAAGTTTTTTTACCAGTTCGGTTTGAGACTAGTTCCATGATTTCAAAAATTAGACAGAATTGGTCCGGTTTCGTTTTTAGGATTTTTAAGACCGGACCAGTTTGTGTTTATATATATAATTAATTTTTAATATTATATAAAATATTATATATAATTATATATGAAATAATTTTATATTATAATTTATAACATAAAATTATAATATTAAACATGAACATTTATTTAATCATATGTTATTAATATAATATATATATTAATTATATTTTTAGGCTTAATAAATTATCAACACATTCCTTTGAATCATTTTGATAAATACATAATATATTAGTAATACTAATATATATTAGTATAGTAATTAAATTTCGCTTTAATTAATTGGTATACATTAGTATACTAATGTACTATATTAAATCAATATAGTATTAGTGTACTAATACTATATAAATTACTATAACTTATTAATATTAAATCACTTTTATATAGTAATATTAATACTAGTATTATATTAATATTAATACTATACTAGTAGTATCCTATACTTGTACTTAGTGATTTAATAGTGATACTAGTACTATATTAAATCACTTTGATGTAATAATACTAATATTATATTAAATAACTATAATTTATAATAATATAGTTATACTAAAATTGGAAAATTGGACTGAACCGGTAAAATTGGAAGTGCCTGTTTATGAAGGTAATCGGTACGGAATTAGTTTTTAAAAATATAAAATTGTTATAACTGGTACAGTTATAAAAATTATATAAAACCGGACCGAACCGGACTAATTACACTCCAAAATGTGATAAAAATAAATAAAATAAAAAATTATTAAATTAATAATATTTTGTTACTATAAATAAAGTGAATGGATATTCAACGTAGAGATTAAATTTAAATGAAAAAAATAAATATAAAAAAAATGATATTAACTAAAATTTGAGTATGCTCTAAGTCTAAGTGCATGTTTTGAATTGATTTTTTTGGTAATAGAAAAAGCTGAGAGCGCTGCTATTCGCTTTCGGTGATACAACTTCAATCAAGAAAAGTAAAGAAGACCGAAGAAGATAAAAGTAAAAGTACTTCTGATTCATTCAACTTGAACTGCACATCGAGTTACCTTCTATTTATATACAACTTGACATTATTTACAATATCTTGCTTGTGATGTGGGTCCGGTTTGAAGATAAACTCATCTAAAATATGTCTGAGACGTGGGTTATGAGCTACATTTGTTGCCCACTTAGGGAAGTAAAGTCATCTAATGAATCGTTGTGGGTTTATTATGCATAAGATAATGATACACTTGCATGCTACAAACTCTCATATAATTATTTTACAAGCAATTAATATAATCATGTCACTTAATTAAAAAATAATTTTTTTATTTAATAAAATCATCTTGATTTTCTCTTAAGAGTTATAAGAAAATTGTAAAATAGTTATAAATTGATCGTTTTTCCCAGCAGACTTTATATATTTATATTTATATAGGAAAAATAACATAAAATGAGGCCTGCTTAAATTTGGAAAATATGTGGGCTGATGATATGAGCTCGAAACAGCCAGGCACCGAGCGTATTGGTCTGTCTCAGAGACAATGTAAAAATGTCATTAAAAAATTAATTAATTTTTATATCAATTTCATATTTATTCTTTTTTTTTTTTAAAGGGAGTATTCAGTGATTACGTATTTTATGACTACAAATTAATTAGGAATCATGTACAAGATGATTGATTACTTTTTCTAATGCCATAGAAAGCATAATGCAACCTTTTCCATTAATTTTCTTTGCTGGATCAGGTTCAAAGAAATATTCCAATTTTTGGGTTTTTATTTTTATTTTTATTTTTATTTTTTGCACCGTCCTAATAAGAAATTAAACTATCTTATTTCATATAATATAAAAATTACAACTTTCTCAAATTTTCAAATAAAATATAGTAAATAATTCAACATTTTTAAATATTAAAATAAAACTAATATTAAAAAATTATATTATAATAATATTTTATTCAATTTTTAACAAAAATCTCATTTAAGCTATATAACCAAACGAGACAGTTTTTATTTATAGAAGAAATCAATTAGTTTTATGCAAAATAAAATAAAAATAAAAAATAAAAATAAATAGATATTATATATAGTGTGTAAAGATAATGAGTAGCAAAGCTCTTTTATATTTTATTCCAACTATTATTAGCCTCTCAATCCCTGGTACAAGAGCATTGGTATTGACTTCATCAAAAGCCAAGCCAAATGCATAAAATGATGAATATGTGTAAATCAAAGTTGCATTGGATTCATCAAACAAGAAATGGGGAGTTTTTAGCTACAGTAAATCTATAGTTTCTTTCAAATTTGAAGGGTTACTATACACTCATCAACCAATTATTTTATTACATTTTAATTCCCAACTGCTGTACTTTATTTTCCCTCTCTCATTTTTTCCCCTGCAACCTTAGTTTCATTTCAGTTTATGGTCAACTCCAAGTATAAAATTAAATTATTAATGTATATATAGTTAGTTTAATTGCTAAAAATAAAAAAAAAATATATATATTATTATTAAAAAAATAATATTATATTATTATTTTGATGAATTCAATGGCTAATCCAATGTGGGATTATGGATAGGAAGGTTTTAGATTTATAGAAAACTTATACTTTTCATCAAAGTTAAATTTTGAAGATGATTTTAATGAAGCCAATATAGATGCTCTAAGACCCATTATGTTGTTGTTCCCGGGAAAAATTTAGCATAAGCAGTCATGTTTACAACAATCTGAATGAAAAACAAAAAAAAAAAAGTCTTGTTTACAACAAAGCCCATGAAACTATGGGCCAACCTCTCCGATATAATTATTTACGGAAAGATCTTTTTTCTTTTAAAGAAAAAAATCCAATTTGTTATTTTATCAATCGAAAAAGTAAAAAAACTAATTATTTTTACTTCAAAAATAAGAATCCAACGTATGCGTATTGTGGGGGAAATCCACTTCAAAAATATTGGTGCCTCAGGCGAATTACCATACAAATGAGCTTTTTATGTATGGTATTAGAAAAAGTAATCAATCATCTTCTACATTTCCAATTAATCGGTTGAGTAATGATATAGTTTTGGGATGTACAATCCTTGAGTATTCTCTTTCGATCGAGCATTCTTCAACTTCCGACGATTAATCTATTACAGACTGCTCTGACATTATTTAATTGTCAGTTATCTGATCATACTTGAAATTATGTATTTTTGTCTCTAATTTGTAGTTTGGTAACAAGCTTTTTAGACGTTTTGTGAAAGATTTGCGATGCTTATACACCATAAGACTGTATAGATAATTTCTTGTAATCGATTTATTTATTGTTTATTTATTTTCTTTGCATTTTATGGTTTCCTGAGTTGATTGACACTATATAACTGTTCTCATGCGTGCCTCTCTAAACAAGACTTGACCACACTCGATTTATATATATGGAGTGCTTTTGTTTCTTTTTTTGTTTTGCTTTTATGACGTTACTTTGTCTCTCAAATGTGGAAATTAAATTCTGCTTGTTAATTATCATTGCAGTTTAAGTTCACAATAATCTTAGAGATTCCCCCCAAGCTTGAGATAAAAGAAAGCATCAAATCATAAAAGCTTGACAAGATTTTAATATGGGAACAAAGCAAAAGGTGATCATATACGCATAAATCATAATCAAAACTATTTATATTTTTGGCTAATTCTGACGAATCATCCTTTGCATGACTGTTGTCTATGTCATCTTTTGGCTGCATTCAATGATTGTCTTTTTTATTTTGAGTGTTTGCTCCCTTTTCTTATGACCCTTTTTATGGGTACCATTAAAGTGGAATTTTATGCTAAAGGGTGGTGTTAGTGTGTCGTTTAGTTTTGACCACGGGGCATCTCCACGAGTATAAATTTTATTTTATTTTTATATTTTTTAATATATTTAAATATTTTAAAAAAATAAAAAACTACACCAATATACTAAAATTCAATTTCTTAACTATTACGTAAATATTTTTTTTGAAATAATTTAATTACATGAGTGGTCAAAATGAGGAAATAAACTCATGGGTCATACTAAGCTACTAACATTTTCCCATGCAAAAATGAAGCACCAAGTCACCAACACCATTTCAAAATTCTTCAACTTAGATACCATGAAACTTAGGACTTTACATCCTAAGGTATAAAAAAGTATGATGATGACTAGCTTAGTGCGAATTTGATGGAGTCTCTTCAAGTTCATAGATCTGCAATTGGGGACACAAATTTAAAATTTCAAACTTATATCTGAATTATTTCTTAATTGATGTAATTTTGTTTTTAAATTTAATTTTACTTCCTTTCTTTGAAATGCAAAATGTTTAGTGCCCACTTGATGATCACTATGCTCGAGTAAAGAAAATAGTAGCTGCCCCTAGACACTGTTTTTTGTGGTTTTATATGTTTATATAATCACCACTTATTCTAAAAACTTAAGTTGATAAAAAGAGATAGATTTTATTATTTATTTTATATCTTAACATTCCCCTCACGTGTGTATCAGACCCCCACTCAATGAGTTTGCTAATATGTGGAATATTTAATTAAATGAGATAAAGTGTAGAGTCAGAGTTTGAATTCAGGACTTCTACTCTAATATCATATATAATCACCACTTATCTTATAAGTTTTAGCTGATAAAAGAGGTAGATTTTATATATTATTTATTTTATATCTTAACAATATTAATTATCAAAATGAACAGTTACTTAAAATGTGTCATCTCGACAAGTGTGATTGAGAATGCCAAAATAAGGAACGAAAAATATCATTGGTCAAACTATACTATGTATGTTTAATTAAAAGATCATGAGCAACATGTTGGCAAGTGGAAGGATTAATATATTTCAAAGAAAAAAAAGTAGAAGGATTAATATTATTATTTCCAGAGTACGTAATAATATATGGTACTGATCATTCACGGGTAGTAGTCCTACGACACATGTTTTCGTAGAGTTTGAACTTTGAATCGCAGAGATACGGCCTATAGCCCAGAGTGCATGGAGGCTAGATTTTTTATTCACGTGGTGCTTCAGTTTTCTTCTGCCGAAAAGCTGTATGCATACAAACTCAACGTGCATGCATGAATGCTGCAGATAGACCCACCCTCGTGATCCATTTCTAGGCAAAACTTGTGTCACGATCAAAATGGCTGTCTTTTACAGTCAAATCCTTGGTAAACTGTACGTATCATGAATTCTCATAAAGACAAGCTTTCATTTGTAGTAGACAGGACATCAAGAACTTGGAGGAGTTCATACAAATGAAATACTGTTTGAGTAATGCCAAATCGATCATCAAGCTGTTTGCTTCCCTTAAAATTCCATGGAAGATGAGGAAAGGTCACAAACCTTTAAGATTCCAAATTACATAATATTTATTGACATAATCTTTCAACCTTCTATAAACTTAAGTGACCAAATCTATGATCATTTAAGATAGAAATGGATATTCACGATCTTGTGGCCGCTAAGCTCGAGCAAAGCTAGCTACTGCTTCAGGTTATAGATCTGTGTAAATTCTCAATAAGGAATAATATGAGAGATAATAGTATATATATCGAGTCAATTATACATTGAAGTACTTGGACTTGTAAAAAAAAAAAAAAAAAAATAGCCGTGTGATTTGAAAATATATGTAATTGCTGACTGTATTGGTAATTAATATGTCATCATTGTATTTGAAAATAAGTCCTATTCAACAATAAAAAGGCCTTTTGAATATAGTGTAATTAAACACACATGCACATACGTGAATTACGTATTTACATTTACAAATATCATGATTTTAGAGAATCCACCATTTTGATGCATCTAATCAAAGAAAAATTCTAAATATCTGCCCATACATTACACATTACACTTTTTTTTTAATTTTTTTTACACCAAATGTTTAGTATAGGATGATGAGTAGAAGAATTCAATTAATCTAAGAAGAATAAACCCAAAATAAATTTTAAAAAAAATTTAAAAAGCTTGTTGTGTAGTGTGTGGTGTGTGAGATTATATGTAGCACAGCTCCTAATCAAATTATTCGTGTCTGTGCACAACCTCTTTTTTGGCTGACATTTTTGTGTTCCCACATCACAAATTCATAAATGTTTCGTCATCACTCTTTTGCACTTCCTAGTTACGTTTCATTTTTTCTGTACTGGAATAAAAAATTTGTTGTCTTAGGCTATGTTTGGATGTTGAGATAATATGAAAATAGTAATGAAAAAATAATGAATAGTAGTAAAAAAATAGTGAATGGTTTATGAATAATAGTGAAGTAGTCTAAGGTAATCTCAGATGACCTGACTAACGAAACATAGCCTTACTGCTATGTAATGTTGCGTTCAACACGTCCATTCTGAGCGGGAGTGTATGGGCAAGAGATTCGATGGTGAATACCCGAGTTAAGTAGATGAGCTTGGAAGTGATTCCTAGTGAATTCAGCACCTCCATCACTGTGGAAACTTTTTAATCGAGCTGAATGTTGATTCTCCACAAAATTTTGAAATTGAATAAAAATGTCATAGAAATCAGATTTTAATTTCATAGGATAAAGCCAAGTGAAATGTGAATTATCATCAATAAATAAAACGTAATAGACAAAACCCAAATTGGATTTAACAGGAGAAGGGCCCTAAATATTGCAACGAATAAGACCTAACACATGAGATGATCTATTTTCATTATAAGAATAAGGCAAACGATGACTCTTAGCAAGTTGACTAGTAGAACAAAGCGATGGATTAGGCAATAAAGATGTAAGAAAAAGATGCCCTTTTTTTTATTGAGCAAAGAAATAACAGAATGATTTACATGCCTAAGTCGTGCGTGCCATAAATCATATGAAGCATGTAAGAATTTATTTCTAAAGACGAAAAGAAAAATGGGACCTCCACGCTCCAACACATATAAACCACCATCTCTTTTACCGGTTGCCACCACCATTCCGATTTTACGATTCTGAATAGTAAAAAGATTATTAGTGAAGGTAATAGATAAAGGAAATTAGACGTTAGCTTATTAATAAAGAGCAGGTTTTATTGAGATGGGGAACAACTAAAACATCTAACAATTGGATATTTGGGGAAGGAGAAATGGTACCAGTATGGGTAATGGGGAGAAAGGCACCGTTCCCTACGATTACACAATCCTTACCCATATAATTTCCTGATTTGTCCAATTGAGAAGAGTCGGTTGTCATGTGTGCTGAGGCACCTATGTCAGGGTACCAATTAGAGTTGGAACCGTTAGAGATGGAGCATGTGCTGGTGAAAGCTTCGGCCAATTGAGTAGAGGGCTCGACATGATCATAGCGATTGAGGCAATGGTCGACAATATGTCCTTCATTCCTGCATATTTGACAACGGAGAGTGTAATGGCCACGCTTACCATGCCCATGTCGAGAGTGGTTGCGGTTGCTACTGCCCCCACAATTGCACCGGTTGCAAAAAGAACCACCCCTGCGGTTTTAAGAGGAACCTTTTGTGGCAGTGAATGCTGCAGCAGATGGGGTTGAGGAGTCAAGAGATTTTTGAAAAATCTCAAAACTTTCATCCTTGGCTACAATGTCCGCAAACGTCAGAATAGGAGTAAGGGCCATTTGAAGTGTTGAAAAAGTGGAAAAATCAACACCTACATCACGGAGAAACTAGTGTACCTTTTCTGTTCTGTTGATGGGATGACCGATGGCATGGAGTTGGTCATAGAGGGCCTTAAATGCACGGGAATATTTAGCAATCGTGCGAGTTCCATGCTTCATGAGTTGAAGGTCATTGAGGCGTAGTTTCCGAGCTTTGGATTGATGGCTGAAAGCAATCTTCAAGGCAAGCCAGACCTCACGAGAAGTAGAGAGTCCGATAGCTTTAGCCATGGCTTCTTCAATGAGGGCGAAAAGGAGCAAGCTGAGAAGACATTGGTCCTTCAATCTCCATGCCAATTGTTTGTCATTAGGTGTAGAGGAGCTAATAGAGTCAACAAGGGGTGGTGGTACAATGTTGCAATCAGCATGACCTAGTAGTTCTTGACTCTCAAGAAGAGGAAGAAGCTGACTCTTCTAGAGGAGGTAATCGGAAGAAGACAGCTTAATGGTCACCATGTGAATCATGGTGTTAAAAGAAGGAGTAGAGGAAGAGGAACCAGAGGCCATCAGGATCGAGAAGAGGTTAATCCAGGTAAGGGTTTTCTGATACCATGAGAGTATTTTGTAAACCACCGAGGGTGGTGAATATTGTCCATTTATAGAGTCGTATAGAGTGTATACAAAGAATGTACATATGTGGTAATTACAACTAGAATGGAAAATATTTACAAAAATAAATCAGCAATCTTCTAGAATCAAGGATCAAGCTTTACACATATGGGAAACCTCTAATTTAGGTGAGGATATCCGAGAATCCTCAACACCAAACATAGCCTTACTATTATGTAATGAAGTGTTTACAAGCTGGTGCATAAAAGTAAATTATTGTTTTCTCACAAAATTCTACTTTTTTCTAACTCTTCTTATTTTTTGCTGATGACAAGACATAAACTGCAAACGATTTCTTTTGTTTGGTTTCTTAGAACATTCACATTGGTTTCTGCATATGCATATGGAAAATCATACCTTTTGGAGATCTAATTTGCCATACAAGCAAAACTCCCACATTGGCTTATGTAAATTTGAGACAAAATAATTATAAAATATTATTATTTTATTTTTTTTAACTTTTTTTTAATAGAGTTTACAATTTCCATATATTGGGTTAATACATGTAATTAACACCTAAAGAAATTTCATTAGCACCCAATACATGTACTCAAAACCTATGAAAGAGAGGTGTACGGGTTTGATCTTCAAATATGTAAAATATTTGAGTAAAATATTTTTTGTAGAGTGAATGAGTAAAATATGTAGTAAAATATGTAAAGGTAAAATATGTAGAAAAAGAATAGGAGGAGAGAGAAAGAATGAGTAAAATATGTTATGGAGAGTGAATAGTAAATCTTCAAACATGTAAAAGTACTGTTCATAGCTATGCAAATATTTGGAGATGCATAATCCAATGTAGATGAATTTAAGCTCATATTATGCAAACATAACTTTACATATACATATGCATAAACCAATGTGGATGCTCTAAGGCAAATAAAACAATAAACATTGAGCAGGACACAAAGGAAGGCTTAGGAGCTCAACAATAACCCAAAATAATGAAAGGTGCCGCCAAATAAAAAAAAGAAGCAAAATGAGGACAAATGGGACCACAACAGTGGTCCCGATCCTTTAGTTTCTAACTTTCTTTCATGCTCCCATATATAGTACTGTTTTCATTGTCAAGGAAAAGAATACTAGTTGTATGTTTTGAGATGCAACCCACAAATAAAGCTTAATTGTGAAATTTCTTCAACATCTATTAGCTAAGAAAATGTAAGCGTTTTTTAAAGAAGTGAACTTCACTAAAAAAATTATTATTTTTCTAATGATAGGTCACTTTCTTTTAAAGGAGTTGTACTTGTCTACACACTTTAAATTTGTATATAACATTACTCTTAAAAATAATAAATAATTAAAGTATGAGGGCAATTCGAGTAGGGTGGATATGGGTAGTTGGAGGTTGGGTTTTGGTAGTAAATGAATTGTGATAACTAAATTTGAACTATATATATATATATATCAATCACGTTCAAAGTTGTTTGGAATTGAATTGTGCTAAGCTTTATATTGAGAACTGCTACATATACACATGTATTATATAAAGTAAACTTATAAACTGATATGAATTCATGGATTCCCTTATATCTATTTTATAATAAAAGTAACTTTACAATCCGACATACCATATCAAGCCACATCAATTTGTGAGTTGATTTTTGTGTAATCTATTTATGGCTAAAATATTTTCCTTATATTTATAGCTATGCATAACTATAGACATGTTGTGTAATGAATATACTTCAATCACCTATTATATATCATCATTTATTTTTTACAAAATATTTCTTCACCAGTGTTGTTACCCTTTTACATGCATCTTCAAGATAAGTGCTATAGCTATTAAATTTTTTCGAAAAAGTAATTTCACAAACTTATATGACTTCAAAATAAGTTACCAATTTTACAAATATGATAAATTAACAAATTCATAATTAGAATAGAAAAGGAAATAGAGCATACTAAATAGCACTTGATCATCAGGATCTGTCAATGGATCATGTGAAACATAGCAAAATGGATTTCGACTATCCCCTTGCGACATATGAGGGTTGCTAGTTTATTCACGATTCGATAGTTTTCTCTCTTCTGCACATGTAAATACTTTGGAATTCACTCGATTATCACAATACATATAGGGGTATTCTTATCATTTCATTACCATTTGCCATTTGGAGGTAATGTATCAAACATATATACAGGTCCGTCGGGTCAACCCAAAGGTTTCTTAAATTGATTCAAAGATGATAGATTTATTAATCATGATACACCGTAAGCTCAATCGATGAATTCTGTATTAATTTTTGCGTACTCTTTATACACTTTACTGATATGTTAGTCAAAATAATTATTTTATATTGAAAAATATAACATAACTAATCATATTAGTAGAGTGCACAAAAAAAATATAAAAGTAATTGCATATATAGTTTTTGATGTTTTATTATTTTGTGTTAAGTTCAAAAGTCATAAAAAATTGCGCACTCTGAATATAGAAGAGTAGTGATGTCTGGAGATTAGTGAAGGAGAAAACTAGTAAGAGATGTGGCAGAAGGTGAAGGATGACAGAGAGCGGTAAGAAGATGGAACTCTCTGAATAATCCATTGTAGAGAGTTGCATAAAGGAGAAGAGACTAGAGAGTGAAGAAATATTGAAGGAGAGAGAACATTTTACCATTTGAGAAATGTTTTAACCACAAAAATGTTTTATAAAAATAAATTTATATAACTAATATGATTTGATGTAGTATGTTAAATTGTAAACTATATCAAATGTATCATATTAAGTTATATTAATTTATAGGTTTATTTCTATGAAATATTTTTTGTGATTATATTACTTGTCTTAATATTTATAAAGCGGGAAGTAAAACAGAAGAAAATAAGAGATTATGTGACTGAACTTCACTTAGCCCTTTTAAGGCGGGAGGTAAAACAGAAGAAAATAAGAGGTTTAAGTGTAGAGAGAGAGAGAGAGAGAGAGAGAGAGAGCCGCGAATGTATTTAATAATTTATACCCCGTTATAGAATTGCAAGGGAGATACGCTTGTTGTATGATAAGGTAGTTAGACAAAAGCACAGAGAATGCAGCTCAGGTCAACTGTTAAACAATAGCGTGAATCTTCTTTAAAATAAAAAAGTAATAATAGCGTGAATCTCAAGATATTTAATAATAATAATAATAATAATCACATTAATATATGAACTGTCACGTGTAAAAATTGTGTTTATACCAAATATTTCTATTTGGACAATGCATTAAAGTTTAAACTCTAAAACAGGTCTCCGGTCCAAACATCATTTTATTATGTAAACTACTTTAATTACAAAAGAATTATGTAAATGTATATATATAAATTGATGTAATTTGATATAATACGTCATATTATAAAATAGATCTAATGAATTTCATGAAATCAAGTCAATTTATAGGTTTATTTTATATAATCTTTTTGTGTGCGTAGCAGTTCTCTTTAATTATTAGTCCTCGAGGTATACTACTTTTTATATTAAATTTTGTGCTCTTAATTATACTGGTCGATATGTTATATTTTAAGGAGTTTTTTAATTTATATTTATATTATTGATTGACAAAATTAATTAAAATATGCCATATCAATGTGACCAGAAATTATAGAATTCAAAATAAAGAATAATAATGCTATACTTTTATATTTGAGTAATGTTAGGTACAAAATCCAAATAGACAAGTTTTGTGTAAATCTTTTATAAAAAAGTAGATCTCACTAATAAAAAATAATTTCTATTTATGCTTTTTTTAGATGGAATCTACTTTTTACAAAACCTTACGGGAGACTTATCTATTTAGAACTTTTACAAATCATTTTTCTTTATATTTGCGTATTGTAGGTTGTAGCAGCTAAAACTTAAAAGAGTATGGAGTTTTCATGTCATTCAATAGATTAAGCTAACTTTAAGCTGTCTAGATTTTATTTTTTGAATCCAAGTAAATACCACCATATTTGGTCCGGCATAAGGAGAGGAATTAAACAGGATGCTTGTAAATTGGCTTATCATGTTGGCGGATGGATATGTAAGATGAGAATCCAATGAAACTCCCAAAGGCCTATCGCCTGTGTGTCACTGTGTATGCTCACATGTGCAAAGATCAGTACTCTTTCATCCAGTCTTAAGTCACATGTGAACGCCGGAAGAAGGTCCACCATAGATAAGACAATCAAGATTCACAGGTGAGCTATCCCTTGCTTTGCTGTTTCGATCGATGCTGTAAAGCCGGCTGTATTCATTTCGACTATAAAGAAATCTTATAAAAATATTACAATACGGTAAGTTAGATTGTAAATATCACGTCAACTTACATCATTGTATAAGTTTGTTTATTCCACAGTACAATTCAGCAACATCAATAGCGGAACATGAACAACAAAACCTTGAAAGTC
Organism: Carya cathayensis; assembly: GCA_011037825.1. NCBI lineage: Eukaryota > Viridiplantae > Streptophyta > Magnoliopsida > Fagales > Juglandaceae > Carya > Carya cathayensis. Next base: position 331,403 of record QGSO01000234.1, on the reverse strand, counting down.
TATGGGGGGCTTGGACGCTCAACTGCTCTTGCTTCTATTTTTCGCAAGAGGGACCCATCTCAAGACCCCCCCACCCCCAAAACAAACACTTCACAAGAAAATTAACTGTTTCTTCACGTACAACTCAAACAAACTACACTAAATTCAGACAACTTAGACATATATATATATATCCTTTTAACACTCGGGTGTGAGGGTGTGGTCTCTCTTTGCATCCTGACAATAATTGTAAACCAAATAATTCCTCTGAACCCATTCCAAGACTGAGTACTGCTGTTGGCTCAGGCCGCTGGAGCCAGATGGAGAGGCGGAGGCCGGGTGGCATGATGCGGCCCCGTCGTCTGTGCAGCCGCCTAGTTTGAAATCTGTGTACCTACCGATGAAGGGTTGGTATTGATAGTCAGCTTTGTATTTTCCGTCCTCAGTTGCCCAAGATGATGCATCCCAAACCGACCCGTACACATACATTGGCCTTGATGGAAATGTGGCATCACTTTTTCTTGGATACCTCCTTACTGGCACATCATCCACTAGGAATCTACATAATCAGCATACAATCAGACAGACTTATGAAAGCAGAAAGCAGAAACTAACAAGCAAGATTAATTTATATATCTTAACCAACTTGCATGCACGACAAAGGAGTAGATTTCTTTTTTCAAGATTTTTTTATGCATATTTTCAGACGTTGTTGGCTTTGAAGTATAAGTAAACCCAAAACTGTCTCTCAGGAGGATTAATTAAAATGTGAACAGTAAATTCCATTTGTTGCCAAAGGATAAAGTCATGAAAGAACCGCACGCCTAAAAGCAGAGGAAAATGTTAGGAAAAATAACAATTTATTTAATTATTTATGCATGAATAGTTTCTAATTTTGGAAAAAACCCATTAAGTCTTTCAGCACGTTAGGACTTTTTAGTATGTAAAACGTGTGACCCAAAGAGAGAAAAATTACATTATCTCAGAAGGATTCCACAGTATAGCATATCTGTGATAATCTTGTGTGGGATCAAACCAGAGATGAAACTTGATCTCTCTTCCAATAATATTTCCATCCCCACTGCCTCTGACATATACATTCGTCTGCAGAGTATATGGCTTATCGGGCGTAGTTCCCAGAAACTCAATATCGATTTCATCATGATTCCCCGGGTGGTCTTCGTTGTTTGAAAGCTATATATATCATTCCCCATTTGAAGAATAGACAAATAAGAAAAAGAGTTAATTTGTATGAATAAATAGTCTGAGGAATTAGAATTATGTAGGGTTATCCTCACATAGAATGATGTGATGACCCCAGCAGTGTAGCCAGATTGGAGCTTGATGTCAGCACCAAAATACCCAGATCGATATGCATGCAAAGACTTGAACCCACTTCCTGTATTTTCCAAATTGCAGAAAGTGAGGTTATAAATTGTCTCAATCAGCACCAAAACAAATAATAGGAACAAAATAAACATGTAGTTAGACTTATCATTAGACAGACCTGAACTACTATCAAGCCAGAGTGTTATTGAGCCCTGGTCTACTCTCTGATGCTGAGGACCCCAGAGGTTTCTAAAGCCTTGATCAAAGTTGATGGAATTGATTTTTGAACTTGGGGAGTAGCCAGGTGATGGTGGACCCTGAGCACTGCTTGAACTAGACATGAAACAAAGAATAAGGTACAAAAGAGGAGCCATGAAGAGGAAGGAGGAATGAGATTGCATTGTAGGAAACAGAGTCTTGGCACTCTGCTTAAATGCAGGGTGGGACAGATAATTGAAAGAAGTAGATGGTGTATTTTGGCAGAGGATGGCTTTGCAGGTTGTATAAATAGGCAGATTGGAGGCCCCACAATGAAGGTAAGGTGATAAGTTAGTTGATGAGGGAGTTATGCCATGGGACAAAAATCTATACAATCTTTGATAGAAAAAAAAAAAAATTTCCAACCTGTGTGTGTGGCTTTTGCTTCTCTTTTCATTTCGTACTGTGAGAGAGAACATCTTTTTGAAGGAGAAAATTTGCCAGTTACTGTTGCTCTTTGGGAAAGCAACGATGAAGATTTTTGAAGAAGAGATTAGTGGGTGTTTTCTTCATGGCACTAACTTGATTAAAGCTGACAAAGATGGCCATGATAGCTTTAAATCCGTGCAGTAATAGGCCTTGTAAAATTCAATTATGCTACATACAGTCAATTACATGTACTACTTGTGTATTCTGCTGATATGACAGAACTCAGTAGTTATTTTATCTTAAAAAAAAAGTGATGTAGCCAATCACATCGGCTTGGGAGCAAAGAAGTACACAAAAATGACTACACATAAAATTTTTCTATAAAATTACATGTATTGTAGTCAAAGAAAGGGCGGCGAATGGAATTAGAGAGAAAAATGTTGAGGTGATGTGATTTGAAATTGAAGGAGCAACTTTCTTCATAAAGCACAAAATAAAGGAATAACTGAGAGAATATTTATCATGATAATATCATGGTTAGGCCGACTTGTTTGTTTTCGCAGATAAGATGAGACGAGTTGAGATAAAAGTTGAAAGTTAAATAAAATATTTTTTTAATATTATTTTTGTTTTAAGATTTGAAAAGGTTGAATTGTTTATTTTAAATTTTAACTTGTGTGAGAATTTGAGAAAATTATAATAATTAGATGAAATGAAATGAGATAAGAATGGTTTTGAAAACAAATGAGAAAAACTGAAATTGGTATAGATTTAATTATTTAATTTATATTCTAATATTTCTTTTTTGTATTGATCAGACTCTTGATAAGTGAGTTCAACACGTGAGGCAATTAATTAAATGAGATGAAGTTTTAGAATCATGACTGGATCTCAAAATTTCCACTCTGATCATTCTTAATAACCAGATCATCGACGTTACTTGCAAATGGCCATTTTACATACCAGATTTTGTGCCTCAAAACAACTCCCGAAACTTTGTTTTGTGCTTTAAAATAGGACCATGAGAAAGTCAAGGTAGTTGCTAAAATCTGGAGGTAAGTTATGTGAATCCATGTTTGTTCAACCTCCTACTTTCTATGTACTGCATATTTTTTTAGTTCTTTATTAACTCCTGGTGACAACTGACAATTTCTCAAGCTCACTGTTCGTTGACTTACTATTGTTAATTCCTTTGCGTGGAGAGAAGTTTAACTACAAACAGTACGGACCAACCACTCTGAAAGTTCAAGTTTGACAAAACAATTATTAAGCAAATGACCTGCTCATAAATAAACTGGTCAATGACTCAATCCAGGGAACCTTGATGCAGCATGCCTGAATTACCAGGAAACTTGTCAAGAAATGCACCCCCAATTCCAGGGTGATCAGCTTCCGCTTGTTTTTGTTCCATACGTGCAGGCGGAAAAGCTGGGGGGAGCTGCTGCTTTTCTGGGATTCTTAGTTGTTTCGAAGAATGAACTTAAGTTAATTACAGGGCATGGCACCCCAAGTTTTGTCACGCAAAGCAAATTAATTGATCCTGTTTTCTTGAATCGCAGAAACAAAACCCAGAAGGCCGGTAAGCTACGTACTGTTATCCTGGTCAGACATTAGTTTAAATCGAACTACTTATGTGATTCAAGAATGTAGGCGTGAGGCATGATGTGAGGAATGATGTGCTAATTTTTGTTGTCCATGCAGACAATACCATGTGATGCGCCCAAATCTAACCAAGCTGGATACTTCATTTGTCCTTTGATCTTGACAATATTAATACAACACGCAAAGTACCAAGCTTGGATCATGCAACACTACAGCAAACTAGCTAGTTTTCCGTCCTTGATTGGTGTAATGTGAGAAATGAGACTTAAAAGAAAGGACAACATGATGAATGTTATACATATTATATATATATCATGTATATCCATGATCAGTAGTTGTTCAAACACGATCAATCTGGTCGGTGAGATAACATTTAATATGTGTCATAATATATATATTTCTTGTACGAGCAATAAGCTGCAGCCTCTTTTGTAGAATTAATAGAACACGGAGATTAGACAAAAGGGAGGTCTGTTGGGGGTGTTGGTCAGGCATGGCCTACGTGATTAAATGCATATATAGGGATCGATCGGCTAGTTGACCGACAAATCAAACCCTGATCGGTACTGCATGCAGTTACGACCTTCCACAATCTTTGAGCCGGCCAATATCTTCTCAAAGTTTAAATTACTTTGCATATTGGATTGGGTGCGTGCCTCTTATATCCCACAATCCACATATATATACTTAAGAAGTAACCCCAAACCCATGAAATCAGTATCTATATATGATTAATTTCGACCTATATATATCATGATAAGGCCAGATGGCCTACATCATGAGCTCGATCCATATGGCATCATTAATAATCTATTGATATCGGATTGTACCCGTAATACGTACGTCCAATTGCTTTTTCCTCCTAATTCCTATATTATATATCATATAGAGACAAAAACATTAATATTATACAAGATGATGATCACCAATTACGTCCCAGCAAAGACAATTTTGTTTGTAATGATGCTAACAATTTGATCACAAATTATTATATATTGTCATAACAAAATCCAGAAATGATCCGGAAAATAATTAATGCTAGCCTCAATATTCAATAATGTTGGCCGATTAAAATAAAAGATAACCTTTCAGCTTATACAAGAGTCTATTAACGAAGGGCTGAGGGGGACAAAGATGAAACAGCTGTATGTTTCTACCTTACCCTAGCTGCTTAATGACGATGATCATATTAAAATCTTGCCGATCACGCTAATGGGATCATTAAAAAGATTTTTGAAGTATCTTTTAAACAAAAAGAGCATGCAGTTTGCGTGATCGATGTCAAGAAGTAATAATTAATAAAAAATTCTATCTGCATACATTTTTACGTATTTTTTACGTATTTCATTAATGTAATTGGTTGCGTCACTTTTTTAAATATAAGATAACTATTTTAGCCAATTACATTAGTGAAGTGCACATAAAGTATACAAAAGTGATTGTATGTAACAGAATTCATAATTAATTAATTAGATATATATACAGGAGGGGCTTAATTAATATATTTGAAAACATTAGAGCCGATGGATCGAGGGCCCATAAAAACAATAATGCAAACCAAACCTCGTAGCTAAATGAGGGGCTATAGCTAGCTTAATTAATTAATACATTTTGAAGACATTACTTTCGCGTAATTATCTTGATTATGAACGTACGTGAGTGCTACATGCATTTTGGCCGATATTGGAGGATTACAATCTCTCTCGACGTAACGTCCCGACTGTTACGGCCTAACCGCCTGCATGCATGTATGTGGTAATTAACCAACTGAAAAATTGATAAAATGGAATGCAATTAGTCCACTGCAGGGTCGGCTCATGTCATGATCATGTCAAACAAACCAGAGACAGGTTTTCGACGTACAGCAGAAAAACGCGACGTTAAATTTTCTTGGGTTAGGCATGGAATATTTATATCGGATGCATTAGTTTACAATTTGATATATACTTCCATTTTCAAGTCAAGGCGGCTTGATGGTACCCTACCGACAATACTTGGATAGCACCCTTCAATTGAAAGACTTGTAAAGGCGGCCCTGAATTCGAAGTCCGACGTTTCCACTTTGGAATATGAAACGAATTAAAATATAATAGAAAAAAAAAATGGAGATGAGGAGGCCGATGATGGGTGAAAGATTTTCACAAAAAATGTGTCTAAGACTTCAAACAATAATCACGGAACAGTTGGTCTTCTAAAAAAAGGAATGAAAAGAGTTCACGGCTAATAAAGATACTCCGAATACGTACGTTGATTTGAGATAAAATTCGTTTGAATGACGATGAAGAGTATGTGAAAGAGGTAGAAAGTGGTCTATAGGATTGAGCTTGGCTTTAGTGGAAGGTTCTATACCATGAAAGAAATTAAAATATAATAGAAAAAGAGATGGATAGAGAAGATGAAGAGAGTGAGGGAGAGAGATTAATTTTGAGGGCTGCATCGATATTTTCTATTCTCATTTGTGATTGATTACAAAACATGATATCATGCCCGGTTTATTTATAAAAAATAAACAGCATACTTTAAGAAAGTTGGCCTTTTGTGACCAAGTAGTGATTTCATTTGCGACAAAAGCCATCAAACAAAAGAATAACCAGATATATTTTTAATTGCCATGAAATCTGGCATAATTTACGTTTATTACAAAATGTCACAAATCATATATCGTTTCGGAGTACTTGGCTCAAAATAAAGTTCCTAGAATTTCGGCTGGGAAATCCTAAAATTTTCGTCGTTTTCCATTTGTTGTAGCTGATGTCATTAACTTTCAAGTTTCCAATCGTTTCTCACGATAGAAATCACATTTGCAACGAATGCTAAAATCCCAGATTTATTTAAATTTCAGTCATCTCGATGTCACTCTCTCTTGTAAGACAATTTCCACAAGCCAAGGGGGTCCACGTCCATGGTTGTGGGTCCAAAAGCCGAGAGACTCAGGACGACCAAGCCGTAGTTCTTCATGATCAAAGGAAATTAACCTTACAACCAAGCCTTCGAGTCTACAAGTGATCAACAGAGTCAATATTTTATCATTATTTTTCACATAATTTTAAATATTATTTAATATTTTATTATTATTATTTACATATTATCTCAAATAGTACACCTTGGCAAGAGACAGATGCATGTGCTAAGTCTTCCTTTGAAAATATGTTAACGGAATATATATATATATATATATAATATTTCCAAAAAATAGTCGAAAATAAAATGCGTTTTACATTTGCTCAGATTTTTATCATCATTTTTCCCTTTTGGAAATATCCGCATTTTCTATTGAACAAATTCGCATTTGATCTCAAGCTCATATACATCTTTAATTCATCCATTTTCATTATATATTTATGCCGATAATATCCTACGTACTCTGCTTTAATTATCATAATATTGTTTTTGACATTGATTTTCAGCTAATTATTTCTATCATCTCTATTTTTATCGCTTCTCTTGGCAGAAAGTAAAGGTGTCAATATTATACTTGGCTTTTATTCTTTGTACTTTTGTTCAATTGAGTTTGTGTGTGTATCATGATTATTTCCTAGTTTCAAGTGTGTTTTTTAAGTGAAAAATGATAAATATATTAAAAATAATATAAACAAGGTCATGATGACGGTTTGAATACAAGCTAGGCTTGGATCAAGTAGGTGGGTGAAAATTGATTGGATGGGAATGTTTCCAGTAAAATCATTGGAAGCTGCCCATTTATCTATACTTTGCGCAACAAAAGTCGGCACTTCTGTCATACTTCATGGCCTTCCAAGACTTGTGCCTTTCAAGATCCAGATGAACATGATGATGTCTATAATAACTGAGGCTATTCTCCATTGTGATGCTAGCGGCATTTGTACGTGGCATGGCCGTACGTGATAAGTACTTCTACAGAGTCGCCTTCAAGCTAGGATAAGCTTATCCATCACAAAGACCTTGCCTAACAAAAAGTCCAACACTTTGATACGTTTTCATCGGTTTATAGATTTAATTTATAATTTTTTTTAATTAAAATATTTTTCTACGATAAATAGTATCTAACATCACATGAAAGTCATCGTGCATCACCAATAGGGGTGGGCAATAGGGCCCTTGCACCCTACAACCCTGCCCTTGCCTCCTTACCCTCACATAGATGGGGTGAATCCCGGTGCTGCCAAATGCAGGGAGCGGATAGCCTCGTCTGCATTTGGCCCCCCAGTGGAGGCGGGGAATGGGCAGGGCCCAAACTCGACTCAATTTTTTGCTTCCCCGCTATGTTACATATATAAAATATATAATATTATATATATTTATATAAAAAAACCCAGTCATAAAACAATGCCATTTTCTCTTAGACAAAACAATGTCGTTTTATGACTAGAGGGTTTATAACCCACCCTATACTAGATCGACGTTGGTTTGTCATAGATGGCATTGTTCTGGTATGGGGTGTTAAGTCCCCCCCCCCCCCCCCCCCCCCCCCCCCCCCCCCCCCCCCCCCCCCCCCCCCCCCCCCCCCCCCCCCCCCCCTCGCGTAATTTCCCATGGCCCCTTCACTCTTTGAGCCTGTTCTCTCTCTTTCTCTGATTGAAATCATCTTTGCTTTCAATCAATCACTGTCAGCTTGTCGTATGCCGTCTACTCTGTCACTGTGGGTAAGTTTTAAATCGATTCACTTTATTTTTAGTTTTCTTGTTTAGTTATGAAGATTGGAGGAAGGATGTGATTAAATGGAGTAGTTAGAGGATGGGATTGTGTCATTCTAAATTGTGTAGTGTGGAGAATCGATTTGTGCATGTGTTTTGAAGTTTGTGTTATTCTTTTGTGTATTTTGCGGCTTTAGGGTGTCGGATTTGAACCATAAATTAGTTTAGTATTTTAATCCAAAACTTTTAATTATTTTAAGGGTTTCAAGATTTGAAACCTTTCAATTAATTTAGGGTTCAATTAATTTAGGGTTTCTCGGATTGGAACCCTAAATTAATTTAAGATTCCAATTTGAAATCCTAAATTAATTTAATTTAAGGTTCCAATCCGAAACCCTAAATTAATTTAGGGAAACCCTAAATTACAATTGATTCGAAAATTGGTTGGGTAGTCTGCTAAATATATTAACTGATTTGAAAATTGCAAATTGATTTGAATATACAATTGATTTGAAATTCCTGAATGTATTAATTGCTAAATATACAATTGATTTGAAAATTGCTAAATATATTAATTGAAACATTCAATTGATTTGAAAATTAATTTAGGGAAACCCAAAAATATATTAAAAGGGATGAATGCATGTATGGGTTGTTTGCTGAATATTGTCATGATCATTAGATAATACATGTTTGCTGAATATATTAATTGAGAAGTTGAGTCATGCTTAGATCCCTTGTTTGCTTATTTTTTTATATTTAGAAAAGAGAAACAATCTCCTTACCAACGAGGGCTTGGTCTTCTTTTTCAATACATAATTTCATTGCATGCCAAATATGTCATGTGTACTGTGCTTAAACATGTACTTGTGCATGGTTTTGATTTTTGTCAGTTTTTGCTGTGGTGTTGCTGTGAATCTGTGATGTTTTGATTGATGTTGTGGTGTTGATCTTATTTGCAAGTTTTTATTGCAGATTTTTTTACTGTTTTGGGGAATGTCTACTCCGTCAGATTTTAGTGATAGCTTTCCTATCCCTGCCCCAATGATAGCTTTTCTATCCCTGCCCCAATACCAAACCCTACACCTGCCACTAACCTTATGGACCCTAGTCCTACCTCTATAGAGACAAAACCTTGCCTTGCCTTGAAGCCCACACAACAAGAAATTAGTTTCCACAGTTTGGTGGTTTCATTTTACCAAACTAAAGGGCGGTAACCCCTATAACCCCAAGAAAAGTGTAACCACTGTGGTAAAGTCTATGGATGTCACTATAAGAAACATGATATATCACAATTAAAGGTCCGGATAAAAAAATAATGCAATAAAAGTCCAATATTAAAATTCTTATAAAAGAATAGTCAATTTAGACTAGAGATTGGACTAAAAGAAATGGCGGATGGGAGAAGTGAGGGATCAACGTTGAAGGGTTATACTAAGTAGATCCCGATGAGTGTAGGAGAAAGTTAGCTTGTATGGTAATCATGGACGAGCTACATTTTCAATTTGTGGAAGGGAGAGGATTCTAAGAATATTCGAATTACTTGGAACCTAGATTTAATCTTCCTTCTGGCTACAAAATGGCAAATGATATTAAAAAATATTACAAGAAAGAGAAAGATTTGTTGAGGGGCCAATTGGCAGGTCAAGTAGTTTGCCTCACTACTAATACTTGGAACATATGTCCAAAATTATAATCACATGTGTTTGACAATTCATTTTATTGATTGTGATTAAACACTACACTAAGAAATTATAAAATTTTGTCAAATTTCTGATCATAAGAGTGAGACGGTTGGAAACACCTTAGAGGCTACAAGAAAGGAGTGGGAGTTGGCATGGATTTTGACAATTACAGTTGATAATGGCTCGTCTAACGATATCGCTTTGGGACATTTTAAGACATATTTTAAAGAGGTGAATAAGATAATCTTGGGTAGTGGCTATTTGCAAATTAGATGTGCTACACATATTTTGAATTTGATTGTTACTGATAGTTTGAAAAATCTTGATGACTCGATTGCAAGGGTTAAAATGGCTGTAAGATTTGTGAGATCTCCTCCTACTAGATTGAAGAAATTCAAGGCTACTATAAAGAATGTGGGCATAACATTTTTGAATTGACTTTGTACTGATGTTCCTATAAGATGGAACTACACATTCTAGATGTTGGAGGTAGCCTAAGAATATAAGGCGGCCTTTGCATTATTGGGTGATGAAAACATTCAATATGTAAAATATTTTGATGAGCATGGGGGGTTAGGCTTCCATATAGGGGTGTAATTGGTCTGGTTTGTTTTGGTTTTGGATAAAATTTAGAGCCGAACCGGTATGTACCGGTTTTGCATTTTTTTAAACCGATTATGTATCGGTTACCCTTCTAAACCGGTACTCAAGTTTTAACAGTTTCCGATCAAATTTTTCGGTCTTAATGTACTATATTATATAATACAGTATATTATAGAATATAATATTTTAGTGATAATATATTGTAGTATATTATAATATATATTATAATTGTATTATACACTATAGTGATATATTATAATATATAATATAGTGATATACTATAGTATATTATAATATATAGTGATATAGTATTAGTATAACTATTAATATGCACAATATAATATTAGTATAACTATTAATACAATAAACAAAATGATATAAGATTTTAAAATTTAAAATTATATTAATTAGTAATTTATCATATAATACAAAACTATTTTATATATAATTATATATTATATATAAAAATTATATACAATAGAAAACATTAAAATATATATATATATATAAACTGGTCCGGTCCGGTTTTAGAAAAAGAAAAATCGGAACTAAACCGATTTTGACCGGTTTAAAAAAAATAAAACCTGTACCAGACCGAACCAAACTTGAGACCAGACTGGTCTGATTTGGTTTATCGGTTCACAAATTTTTTTTTTACACCCGTACTTCCATATTACTACTAATGATTGGGAGGTCGTTGAAACTTTTGTATATTTCTTGAGGCTTTTCTATGAGGTCACATTGAGACTATCTAGTTTTTTGTAACCTACATCTAATGATTTCTATCAACAAATATTTAAGGTAAAAGAAAAATTAGATGAAATGTGTAGAGGTAACCATATTAGGATGCAGGGGATAACATTGGTGAAGAGGATCAAATATGACAAATATTAGGGAGATTTGAGTATATTAATATTTTGTTATATATGGCTGTTGCTCTTGACCCATATTATAAGATTGATGGCAGATATATGGTTTGTGACTTGTGCACACAAATATATGGGCTTAGACAATGGTTAGAGAAACCCTTGGAAAATATTTGATGAGTTTATTTTAATCAGGGATGGTAATGCACCTACATCTACACCTACCCCCGCCTCCTCCAGAAACTAGGGCGCGGAAAATGCATAGGTTGGCATGGGATGAGAGGTTGGAGCAGAACCCCCTACTAGTAAGTCAATCTATGGAGGCTCAGTCGGAGGTAGATAGATATTTGGTAGTAGATCTTCACTCATATACACAAGACTTTGATATATTAGCATGGTGGAAGACCAAGGTCGTGATGATTCCCGTCCTTGGAGAGATAGTTTACAATATTTTGGTCATCCCTATTATCATCGTTGCCTCAGAGTTGACCTTTAGTTTCAGAGGGCGCATATTAGTGCAATTCTGGAGTTCATTGACTGCTACTCTTGTGGATGCATTAATTTGCACACAAAATTGGATCAACAGGATATAAATTCATGTTCTAGATGTTCTTAAATTTAAGGTGACTGAAGAGGAAGGTGGTGATAAGCCCGGATTTGGTAATTGTTGAACCTAAGGTTTCAAGTTTTGTGTAATTATATATTTACACATGGATTTTAATGATAACAAATGAATTCAAAGAATGAAGGAGTCTCAAGCTCAAGTTGTCCACACAATGGAGTCAAGCACATCAAGGAACCAAGCATGAGCAAGAAGGGAACAAGTTCACATTAAAGTCATAGAGTAATATTGTAAATCTCTTAAAAATTCGAAATTAGGATTAAGGCTCAAAAGTTAATATTTTATCATAAAGCATTAAAATACATTTTCCACATGTGCATGAATATTTTGAAAATTAAATTTGAAAATTTTGAAAGATAATTGATTGTCATCTTTCACACGTGCATGACATGATTAAAGGTTTAAACTTTGAAAATATTAAAGATGATTAATTGTCATCTTTCACATGTGCATGTTTTATTTGAATATTTTTAAAAGTGATTAATACTTTTCTTGACTTATGCAAAAGGAAGATGTCTTTGTTTGAAAATTTTGAAAAGTAAAGTGTGCACCTTTTGTCATATGCAAAAAGTAAAAGATTAGGTTTGAAATTTTTGAAAAGTAAAGTGTGCTCCTTTTGTCATATGCAAAAAGTAAAAGATTAGGTTTGATTTTTTTGAAAAGCAAAGTGTGCTCCTTTTGTCATATGCAAAAAGTAAAAAGATTAGGTTTAAATTTTTGAAAAGTGAATGATGATGTCTTCGACATGTGAATCTTTTTAAATTTGAATATGAAGTCTCATATGCCTATAAATAGATCATTTGAGAGCTTCACATTCACAACACCAAGAGCATACAACATTCATTCAAAGCTTTCATTCTCTCTTCTCTAAGCATTAAGCCTTAACTCTTATTCATTTTGAGAGATATAGTTTGTGCTGTATTGTTCTTATTTCACCCATTGATGAGTGTTTTCTGATATTCTACCCACTATCAATTCTTGTATCAGTAAAAGGGTGTGTATAACCCTTGTGCGTGTAGAAAGTGTTCTACACAGGGAATAGTTGAATCACCACGTGTAAGGTGATTGCAAATGTAGAAGGTGTTCTACACGGATAATTTGTAGCGGTGTTGTTCAAAGGTATAATAGGTTTTTATCTCCACCTGAATGAGGTTGAATAGTGAATTCGGGGATCCTCAAGGGATAGCTTGAGGAGAGGACGTAGGCAGTGGGGCCGAACCTCGTTAACATACTGAGTTTGATTCTCTCTTACCCTTACTCTTTATATTTATTGTTGTTTCGTATTTTGTTTATATTTGATATTGTATATTTGATTTATAATTCTTATTTTTTTAAATACAACTCAATTCACCCCCCTCTTGTGTTAGTCATCTGGGCAACAGTAATCGTTGATTTTATTTTATTATTTTGATTTCTTTATATTCATTTCATTGGTAATAATTCAAATTTAATTGTTGTAGTACTACATGAGAGGACATCTACCTCCGCTGTACTATGACTTCGTGGTATTGGACCTGCCATTGCCATTTGCCATAAGTCTGTACAATTTGTATTGTCCCTTAATTATTGTTTGTATTTATATAATTTTTGGGATTTAATTATTTTTTTATATAGATTTTTTAACTTTTACAATGTTACTGTCATATGCTCAATCCTAATCCCAAGCCCAACGACCAAATGATCTATTCTCATCTTAATCTCCATCTCATCTTGGATAGTCAGATTTTAGTTTTTAATTTTTTCATTTCCGATATATGTTTGTAATTTTAGTTTTTATTTCTTGTTTATAATTCTAAGTTATTTTTATATTAAAATGTTAATGTTTAAGGTTTTATGATCACACAGTCTCATAGTAGGCAGCACTAATTATGTCTTTTCTACCCATGGCCACCCCAAATGTTAAACAGATCACTTATTTGTATAGTTGTATTCAGTTATTCACTTATTTGTAATGTTGCTATAATGTCCCTTATATATTTGTGATTATTTTCATAGCTTAGTTGTAATTATTAATCTATTACTTAGTACTTATAGTTGGTTGCAGCTTAGTAGTGTATGAATTTTATTTTTTTAAATTATTTATTTATTTATTTTTATTTGTATTTTTTTTAGTTAATTTCTGAGCCATTTTGGGCCCATTTGGGGGGTTGGACGGATAGGGCGTTTGCTCCCACGCCCTAGTACCTAGACAGGGTACCTCGCCCCCACAGACTGAGGTGAATGATGGGAAAGCAGCAGGAGGTTGCTAGGATTGCTCATCTAACCCGACCTGAAAACATAAGTTCCAATTCGACCAGGTAGTGCTGCCTTCCGTTTTGGCAGATTACCCAATTCGAATTTTTTTTTTTCCAGAAGAAACGATTTTCTAACTTGACCTTATTATTATTTTTTAGATTAATATACTAGAAAAAAGTTGATTACCATTCTATACAAAAAATAAAAATCCTTCTAACCAATTCTTGATAATTTCTTTATGGCACAAACTAGACTTGAATTGCACTGTTGGACCCATCAAAATTTATGGTATTTTTAATTTTTGGACTTTTTTAATCTTACATATGATGTCACATGACAAGAACCATTCCATCAGCATTTCAAACAATGGAATTTAGATAACAACCATCATCACAAAATCATCACATCAGTTATATGCGATTAAATTTTATGTATTTTTTTTCACATTAAAACTTACAAAATGTCTCAATGTGCAACAAAACTAGAATATTGTAATAGTGCAGAACTTAAAAAACATAGCAACAAAACAAACTGATGAAAACCCAATTGTCCTTAATTCATTTTCAAATTCAATACTACTCTAACCCTCCTAATCCATTCAGCCTGAGTAGCATATATATACATGACTGTGACGAGGTTCCATAGGAAAATACCCAAGAGCTAGCCTTACAATCATATGCTAGTTGGGCCTCGATGATGTCATTAATTAACTAACTGATCAAGTTATAAATTTCTTTCATTGAAAGCTTAATGTTACCCAACAATCGACTTCCTACCCATTAAGTTCAATGTTTAAGGTGGCAAGTGGGCATGGATCAAGGAGTAGCACACAAAGGTAGAATTCTTACAAGGCCATGCAGACCTCCCAACAAAAGTACTACCGCATTAATGCAGTGCTTGTGAGAACTAGGAATTTGACCCCAACTGAACCTTTTTGCTGCTTTTGACAATGACAGATTAATTCAAATTGCTATGTTTTATCTATATAATTTTTCAGCAGTTAGACACATAATGTCTAGATCTATTTGGTTTACTAAATCAAATTAGAAGGGAAAAAGGGAAGATTGTGGTTACATAGGGTGGGAATGGGAACAAAACCCAAAAAACATTTTTCCTGGTTTCACTCACCTATTGTTGTTTCAGTGATGAATTAGGTGCTTGGTCTGTTGACAAGTGCAAAACTATTCACAAGTTGTTTAAAAAACAAATCTCTACTAAGATTTATTAATGCCTAAATGTCATTCAAATACAAGTACAAACCACTCTATCCATATAACAAAATGTGCTAATACAAAAATAGACCCATAAAGGTTATTGTCAAATAGTTTATTTTTATATGAATCCAAAGACTAATAGCACAGTGTTTTCAACTATGCTACCATTCCATGCAACTCAACAGAATTCTTATACATTTAGCTGCTGTTCATGCATTCTTAAGCATCCTTTATATGTTCTGGTGTATATCTATGAACTTTAAATCGGATTTTATTTTTGATTGAGCATTTTTTCTTCGTACATTTTTGTGTCTTCTTGCATTTGCGTAACCTCATCACCGGCACTCCTCGTCGGGTTTGAGTCCCTTGTTTCTCGACGCCTTCCGTTGGGAATTTTCCCATTTTCTTTTTCGTTATCATTTTTCTTTTATCTGTTTTGGTTTGTGGTGTTGGTTGGTCGTGATGGGGTGTTGTAGAGAGGTGTTTATTGAGTAGAAGTCATTTGCGTTTAGGAAGGAAAATGAGAGGTGGTGGAGAATCATGGAGAGCAGTCGCCACGTGGTGAAATACGTTTTGGTGGACCATGAAGCTCTAGGGTGGTTGGTTTTTGTGGTTGTTGCCTAGATGACTAACACAAGAGGGGAGGGTGAATTGAGTTGTATTTAAAAAAAAATAAGAATTATAAATCAAATATACAATATAAAATATAAATAAAATATAAAACAACAATAAATATAAACAGTAAGGGTAAGAGAGAAGCAAACTCAGTATGTTAACGAGGTTCGGCCCCACTGCCTACGTCCTCGCCTCAAGCTACCACTTGAGGATCCTCGAATTCACTATTCAACCTCCTTCAGGTGGAGATAGAAACCTATTACACTTTTGAACAACACCGCTACAAAGGATCCGTGTAGAACATCCTCTGCACTTGCAATCATCTTACACGTGGTGATTCAACTATTCCCTGTGTAGAACACTTTCTACACGCACAAGGGTTATACACACCCTTTTACTGATACAAGAATTGATAGTGGGTAAGTTATCAGAAAACACTCCTCAATGAGTGAAATAAGAACAATACAAGCATAAACTATATCTCTCAAAATGAACAAGGGTTAAGGCTCAATGCTTAGAGAAGAGAGAATGAAAGTTTTGAATGAATGTTGTATGCTCTTGGTGTTATAAATGTGAAGCTCTCAAATGATCTATTTATAGGCATATGAGACTTCGTATTCAAATTTAAAAAGATTCACATGTCAAAGATATCATCATTCACTTTTCAAAAATTCAAATATAATCTTTTTACTTTTTGCATATGACAAAAGGAGCACACTTTGCTTTTCAAAAAAATCAAACCTAATCTTTTACTTTTTGCACATGACAAAAGGAGCACACTTTGCTTTTCAAAAATTTCAAACCTAATCTTTTACTTTTTGCATATGACAAAAGGAGCACACTTTACTATTCAAAATTTTCAAATAAAGACATCTTCCTTTTGCATAAATCAAGAAAAACATCTATCACTTTTGAAAATATTCAAATAAAAATGCACATGTGAAAGATGACAATCAATTATCTTTAATATTTTCAAAATTCAAACCTTTAATCATGTCATGCACATGTGAAAGATGACAATCAATTATCTTTCAAAATTTTCAAATTTAATTTTCAAAATATTCATGCACATGTGGAAAATGTATTTTAATACTTTATGATAAAATATTAATTTTTGAGCCTTAATCCTAATTTCAAATTTTTAAGAGATTTACAATATTACTCTATGACTTTAATGTGAACTTGTTCCCTTCTTGCTCATGCTTGGTTTCTTGATGTGCTTGACTCCATTGTGTGGACAACTTGAGCTTGAGACTCCTTTATTCTTTGAAATCATTTGTTATCATTAAAATCCATGTGTAGATTTATAATCATACGAAACTTGAAACCTTGGGTTCAATAGTGGTGATGGAGTGTGGAGCTTCCCTGGGTTCATCTGAGTTCCTTAGAACTCAAAGCAAAGGTAAGTAGGTGCTAGTTGTGCAGAGGGGTTACAATCATAATGGCAGGCTTTTCTCTATTTCAGTGGTTGGCCACGAGAAGAGGAGAGGCCTATTAGTGGTGCTGGAAGGGAGGAAGGGGGAGGGGTGGAGGCATTTCAGGGACACCTTGAAGGAGCTCACCTCTCATTCCCTTGTTTCAAGTGGGAGAAGCAGTGTGGGCAGTAGAGATGGAGGCACATCGCGGGTGGTTCATTCATGTTCAATGACAGTAGGTTTTTGGACGTGCAACGAGGTAACCCAAGCTCAGCGAGTTATGCCTCGAGCCGTGAAACTTGCAGAGTTTCCAGGTGTTACCATTTTGGTAGGTGCTCAGAGCGGAGAGGAAGACGGCAGTGTGATGTCGGGTGTGAATGAGGAAAGTATGTTAAAAGTGTTAGCTGAGATGGAGGGAAAAGTGCGGTATTAATGGAAGATATAAATTGGCTTTGTTGCCCAGATGACTAACACAAGAGGGGGGGTGAATTGAGTTGTATTTAAAAAAAAATAAAAATTATAAATCAACTATACAATATAAAACATAAATAAAATATGAAACAACAATAAATATAAACAGTAAGGGTAAGAGAGAAACAAACTCAGTATGTTAACGAGGTTCGGCCTCACTGCCTATGTCCTCGTCTCAAGCTACCCCTTGAGGATCCCCGAATTCACTATTCAATCTCTTTCAAGTGGAGATAGAAACCTATTACACCTTTGAACAACACCGCTACAAAAGATCCGTGTAGAACACCTTCTACACTTGCAATCATCTTACACGTGGTGATTCAACGATTCCCTGTGTAGAACACTTTCTACACGCACAAGGGTTGTACACACCCTTTTACTGATACAAGAATTGATAGTGGGTAGGATATCAGAAAACACTCCTCAATGAGTGAAATAAGAACAATACAAGCACAAACTATATCTCTCAAAATGAACAAGGGTTAAGGCCCAATGCTTAGAGAAGAGAGAATGAAAGCTTTGAATGAGAGTTGTATGCTCTTGGTGTTGTGAATGTGAAGCTCTCAAATGATCTATTTATAGGCATATGAGACTTCATATTCAAATTTAAAAAGATTCACATGTCAAAAACATCATCATTCATTTTTCAAAAATTTCAAACCTAATCTTTTTACTTTTTGCATATGACAAAAGGAGCACACTTTGCTTTTCAAAAATTTCAAACCTAATTTTTTACTTTTTGCATATGACAAAAGGAGCACACTTTACTTTTCAAAATATTCAAACAAAGGCATCTTCCTTTTGCATAAGTCAAGAAAAGCATCAATCACTTTTGAAAATATTCAAATAAAACATGCACATGTGAAAGATGACAATCAATCATCTTTAATATTTTCAAAGTTCAAACCTTTAATCATGGCATGCACATGTGAAAGATGACAATCAATTATCTTTCAAAATTTTCAAATTTAATTTTCAAAATATTCATGCACATGTGGAAAATGTATTTTAATGCTTTATGATAAAATATTAATTTTTGAGCCTTAATCCTAATTTCGAATTTTAAGAGATTTACAACATTTCTCTATGACTTTAATGTGAACTTGTTTCCTTCTTGCTCATGCTTGGTTCCTTGATGTGCTTGACTCCATTGTGTGGACAAATTGAGCTTGAGACTCCTTCATTCTTTGAATTCATTTGTTATCATCAAAATCCATGTGTAAATATATAATTACACAAAACTTGAAACCTTAGGTTCAACAATCTCCCCCTTTTTGATGATGACAAATACTTGATAGAACCTGAAGCCTGTATTAATACTTAAGCTCCCCCTGAGAATGTGCGTTAGTTTTTCAAGCAAAAATATAAATATAATTCCAAGCATATATAACAAGTTTAGCAATTTAAACAATGTTAATGTTCTAGTCTAAAACTTCTCCCCCTTTTGGCATCATTAAAAAGGATCGGCAGCAAGTAAATAGACTGAAGAAAACGGTGCGTTAAAATACACTGTAGATAGTTGAAAAAGAGAATAATTGGATCCGTCCGTGACCCGACAAGTGTGGCTGGAGATTTGAAAAAATCGCCTGATGTTGTTGACAAACGAGATTGAAGGCTCCGAGTTTCTAAAAAATGTCATTTTCACCGAACGGAAAAAAAACATTACTCTTTGACTTGGATGATAGCTCGTCTTGTTCTTTATGCTATCTCTATAAAAGCAGTCTTAAAGTTCATCCAATCCGCATCAAGTTTTCTTCTTATCTCTATAACTCATCTGCATTCTTTCTACATTCTCGCTTTAAGTTTTTTAATTCTTCTCTCCATGGCTCATTCTTCTAACATTCCTCTAGATGCATCCATGAGGTATTCTACACCTCAATCTCCTGTCCTTTCTGCAGCTACCATTGGTGCCATGTTGCAGCAAGAAAATAATAGTATGGCTAATAAGTCAGACTCCGATGCTATCTACGACTTGGTGAGTCTCGGAACTCGCTACTCATCCTCTATTGTTGCTTTTTCCCAGCGGGTTCAAGCCAAAAACCATGAGGTTGAAAAGCTTAAGGAACAAATTGTTGTACTTCAACGAATTGTTCAAGAGTCTCACACAAGGGAAGGAATCCTTCGGCAGAAGAATAAAAAGTTGAAATCTCTATTGGATTCTTCATTCCGCTTGCCAGTTCCCATGAATAGGGATGACATGATATTGTATGAAGAGAATGAGCGTCTCAAACATGAGGCTAAGAACCTCAAGTTTATGTAAAAGTATTTAAATAATATCTCTCTATTTTTATGAACTCTGATCTATCTTTTAAGAGATATTCATAATATGCATCATACCTATTTCTCTTCTAATCATAGATAATCTATCTTCTGGTAAAGGTTTTGTGAATATATCTGCTAACTGATTGTGTGTGTTTCTGAACTCTAGTACTATATCACTTTTCTGCACATGATCTCGAAGAAAATGCTATCTTATTTCAATATGCTTAGTTCTAGAATGTTGTATTGGGTTCTTTGAAAGATTTATAGCACTTGTATTATCACATTTGATTGGAATGTGATTATACATTGTGTGCTTGACTCCATTGTGTAGATAACTTGAGTTTGAGACTCCTTTATTCTTTGAATTCATTTGTTATCATCAAAATCCATGTGTAAATATATAATTACACAAAACTTGAAATCTTAGGTTCAACAGGCTTAAACGCTGCGTTAAAGGAAATAGAATTATGCAGATGGGCTTGGGTGAAGACGCGGGCTTTAAGGACGTAAGGCAAACGGCTAAGTCTGGGCTGTGCAAAACAAGAGGCCCTAAGTTTGTTTGGAAGGCGTCTCAAGTGTCGGCTGATATATTGGCCAAGGGCTTAAGCCACCCTCCCACGGCGTCATTATGAGCCCCACCGGACCGCTTACCGGCACAGAAAGATTTGCCGATTGCGGTTGAAAATCATGGTGGGTCTCAATAGTCACCTCGAGGCAAGGAAATAGAGGAGGGAGAGCTGGTAGAGGAGCTGGTAGGGGAAGGGGAGGAGGCGAATGAGGCTTTATTGAGGGAGGTTCCTTCGAGAGAGGTTTCGGTGGGGGAGGATCCTTTAAGGGAGCTAGTTAAAGGATCCTCCCCCATGGATGGGTGATTTATTTGTCTGTGGTAGTGGCTAGAGTGAGACAGTTTGTCTCTATGAGGTATCAAATGGGATTTCTACTTAGGAGCTGAATGGGGAGTGCAGTTTGGCTCTCTCAACAGGAGCAAAACTGAAGGAGTGCAGTTTGGCTCTTTCACCCAGAGGGGATGTGAAGGGTGGAGGAGTTACGGGGGAGGTGGGGTTTCTGAGTTGGGGTGATGAACTGAAGGAGTTGGGTAACCCCACTCCTCTTTGTGCTATCCCACCAATTCCAACCCCTAAGGCACTGGATTGGGTGCTAGAAAAAGTGGCAAAATTACAACAGTGGATTGGAATTTCTTGTGAAGGCTATGAGGAGCAATTTAAGGCTATTTTAGTAACTATCGAAGTAGGTGGATCAACGGCTATAAAGTCAGTGGTTAAAAAAGATAGAGAGCTGAAAAGATTGTTGTGCACTATTAATTATGACAATAAGGAGGGTAGTGTTGGGCAGGAAAGGGTGAAGGGGCTGGGGAGTTGTTTACCTCATGCATCCTAAGATTTTATCGTGGAATCTTAGGGGAATCAATGATGTCAATAAGCGACTTTGCATCATTCCTTCTTCGTAGTTGGAAAGTGGATATTGTTTGTTTTCAACGGACCAAGCTGCATTATGTTGACAAAAATATCATTCGTAACTTATGGGGCTGTTCGTTTGTGGAGTGGACCTATTTAGCCTCTTGGGGGCATCAGGTGGGGTGTTGTAGATGTGGGTTAGGAGAGTGGTGAAACTAGTAGAGGTTTGTTGTGGAAATTAGTCTATTACGGGGTATTTCAAGAACATTGAGGATGAGTGGGAGTGGGCTCTTACGGGAGTGTATAGGACTAATGTTGATAGAGAGAGAAGTTATTTATGGGAGGAATTGACGGGTTTGTATGCTTTAAGGGAACTCCCTTAGGTAGTGTGTAGGGAATTTAATGTTGTTTGTTTCCCTTGTGAGAGGGAGAGGGCTTCCTCTTTGACAAGGGCGATGGAGGATTTCTCGGAGCTAACTTTTTTATCTTAATTTGATTAATCTCCCCTTGCATGGGGGGAGCATTACTTGGTCCAACAGTAGAAGGGGGTCAAGATTGGATAGATGTCTAATCTTTACTTCTTGGGAGTCTCAGTATCTAGATTCATGTTAGAAGCGATTGCCTCGGGTATGCTCAGATTATTTTTCCATTATGTTAGACTGTAGGGGCATTTAGGGGGGTAAACGTTATTTCAAATTTGAGAATATGTAGCTTCAATTGACTTATTTTGTGGAAAGGGTGGGGAATTGGTGTGCCTCTTACTCATTCCATGGCACATCCAGTTTCACGGTAGCTAACAAATTAAAAGCTCTTAAGTTTGACTTAAAGCGGTGGAATAGTGAGGGTTTTAGACACACGGATGATCAAAAGAGTCTTCTTTGGGAGGAGTTGAATTCTCTAGAAGTAGGGGGGCTAATGAGGTGAACTCTTTGAGGAAGGTTGAGGTGGTGGCGGAGATAGAGAGGGTTTTGTTGTAGGAAGAAATCTCTTGGAGACATAAATCTAGGATGTTATGGTTGAAGGAGGGAGACAAACGTACTAAGTTCTTCCACAAAATGGCAAACTCATATAGGTGGAATAATGTTATAGAGGTTATCCAATCAGGAGAGACGTTGTATCAAGCAACGAAGGATGTTCAAGAATATATAGTGAGCTACTATGAGGAGCTTCTTAAAGAGTTGGTGGGATGGCGCCCCAAATTGGATGGTTTGTCTTTTGATCAGCTAGATAATAGTATTGCTAGGTGGTTGGAGAGACTATTTGAGGAGGACAAAGTGCATCAAGTGGTGCATAGTATGTGTAAAGACATAACCTGGGCCCCAATGGTTTTTCTATGGCTTTCTTTTAAGAGTGTTGGGATGTAGTGAATGATGATGTGATGCAAGTTTTTTACGAGTTTCATTTTTGTTATAAGTTCGAGAAGTCCCTTAATGCCACTTTTATCGCTCTCATTTTGAAAATTGCGGGGGTCATGGAGTTGAAAGATTTTCGACCCATAAGTTTCGTGGGAGGGATGTATAAAATCATTTCGAAGGTGCTAGCACATCGTATGAGTTTGTTGATGGATATTATAATCTCCAAATCTAAGAATGCATTTGTTTGGGGTCATCAAGTTATGGATTCAGTTTTGATAGCGAACGAGTGCTTGGACAGCTAGTTGAGGGATGGTGCCTTGAGAGTCCTTTGTAAGCTGGATTTGGAGAAAGCTTATGACCATGTGTGCTCAGATTTTTTGCTCTATATGTTAAGGAGATGCGAATTTGGTGATAGGTGGTATGGCTAGGTTAAACATTGTGTTTCGACTGCTCGGTTCTCTGTGCTAGTCAATAGGGAATCTTGTGGAATTTTTCAGAGATCAAGGGGTTTGAGACAAGGTGATCTGTTATCTTCTTTTCTTTTTGTTGTTGTAATGGAGGCATTGAGACGAATGTTGGAAGCTATAGTAAGGGGTCAGTTCTTGGGTGGTTTTTCCGCAGGAAATAATAGTAATGGGTTATCTATCTCCCATTTACTATATGCGGATGATACATTAATTTTCTATGATGCGAACAACGGACAACTTGTTTCGGGTATGTAAACTTGAGAAAGTTGGAATTGGTCCAAGTGGGGGAGGTGGAGAATATAGTCCACCTAGCTGACTTGTTTGGTTTTAAAGTGGCAGCTCTTCCTTTGAGTTATCTCAGACTTCCTTTGGGAGCCTTTTTTATAGCAAATTTCATTTGGGCTGGGGTTGTAGAGAAGGTAAAAAAAAGATTGGTGGGTTGGAAGTGGCTTTACCTTTCAAAAGGTGGTCGTTTCAGATGTGCTGTGTTGGAATTTGCCTTTTTCTAGAAATGTGCAAGATTGGAAAGTGGAGGAGTTAGTAGGTTTTTACAATTTTCTTTACTCCATGAAAATGAGAGGGAATGGGTGAGATAGAATGTTGTGGAAACTATCAGGGAACAAAAAATTTGTAGACGACTTTGTTTCTTTCTACAGATATGAGATAAGATAAGATGAGTTCAGTTGAAAGTTAAATAAAATCTTATTAGAATATATTTTTTTAATATGATTTTTATTGTGGGATTTGAAAAACTTAAATTGTTTTTTTTTTATTTTATATGAGAATTTGAAAAATTGTAATAATTAAATAAGACGAGATGAGAATGGTTATGAAAACAAACAAGGTCGAGAATCACAAGGAAAAAGATTGAGCCTAAAGAAATTCGAGTTAATGGCAAAAAGGGCATGGATTTGGTCATCAAATTCGATTATCGGCTATTAACTAATTCTGCCAGATTATTTCGGAATCTGTACGGCCTTCCATTTCTTACCCGTTTTAATTTGGGTCGATTAATTTTGAAAATTCGGAATGAGTCGGTTAAGCGGTTTAAATATACAAGGAGGGGGGCTATCTCGCTTTGTAGGGTGCGGGTAGCACTCCTAACAGCCAGGTGGAAGTTTAACTTGAAATGGTCTTTTGGAGGCGGTTATCAATCTACCTTGTGCTTAGACATAAGACATTTAGGCCCAGTTTGGTTTCTCGATACAAATGAAGACATCTCATCTGGAGTTGTACTGTACAATAATTTTGGCTATCCAAAAACAATATTTCATTTCTTAAAATTTGAAATCATTTACTTAAATAAACAATAAATAAACAGTGAAAACTGTAATGAACAGTGCCAAAATGACGTGAACAGTACATAAACAATGCGTAAACAGTATATAAATAGTACAAAATTGACATGAACATTATAAACAGTAATCTATAAACTATGAGACCCACAAAATTTTTAAATATCAAAAATTAAAAATTATTTAATTTCATCTCATTATTCAAATATTTATTTTTTTATAAATTATTTTATTTTATATTAATTTAAAAATTTTATTACTATTTAAAATATCTCATTTAATCCATTTATTCAAACTTGGTTTTACTCCTCGTACCTCCTAGTGATCAGTGTACACCTCCTTTATTTTGTTCACAGTCTACAGGCTTTTTGACTTCCGTAGGAGCCACGTAATATCCTTAGATATCATACCAAAAACAAATTATTGTATGCATTAGGTCCAAGCAGGCCGGGGTTGGGCTTAAGAATGATCTTGATCCAGTCTACAATGGGCCTCTTATGGGCCACTTGGAATCTCTCGACAAAATATGGTAAAAAAATGGCATTCTCTTCTGAAAATAGGGATGCTCAAATGTCGCTAGAGTTGAGTGGCATTAAGGGCAAAGAATGTCCTCCTCTCAGGAATTTGTGAGTCTGGCTTCTCCGTATTTCATTCACATCATGAAGGGATTCTTTGTCTAATAAAGCGCCTATCTCGATAGGAGTAGGACCAAGCTTGTTATTATGAAGGCCGATCGGATCGCGGAAGCATCCCTCTCTTCTTTGCTGATGAGGGCCGATTGGACCACTAAAACTTTGACACGTATTATAATTTAAAATTTTAAAAATATTTAAATGAGTTTTAAGACTTTAGTTTGAATTTAAAAAAATAACTTCTAAAATTTTTTTCAATCTTGACTTTCTTTAAATAAAAATACAACTCATAAGAAAAACATGGTTGTTCAGTTATTAAATGAAAACTGTTTTTAGATGTTTTTCCTTAATTCTTAAATTACTTTTTTTTTTTAATATTACTTATGCATTTTTTTAGTTTTTTCTTTAAATTATTTTATTAGTGTCGACCTTGACACTTTTTAACAGTTTACTACTGGAGAAGGATTAATTTGATAAAATCTGAAACTATAAGGAGTAAAAAGTTTCAAAATTAAAATTAGGGACTACTTTAATATTTAACTCTTATTTTTAATAGTATTATCCCTAAATTTATAATGAGAATGTTTTTAATATTTAATGAGATTAGAGAAGATCGTGTTCCTAATGCTAAAGATCAAGTTACTTGAATCTTTATAAATATAATCATTGATATATGTTTATATAAACTTTACAAAGATATTAATTAGTAGAATGTTAAAATATGTTTGTCAAGTGATGGCTTTCTAAACCTGTCTTTCAAGTGCGGAAGCTATCAAAATAGTACATGAAAGAATTTCAAGGTCATTTCTACGGAGACAATAATATTCATGTTGAGCGAACATATAATGAGTTGCATTTTGTGCAATGAATGTGTTTGAGAAAGGGGTTTTTACATAGCTAAGGAAAGAAACAAGAATGTATGCTTATGTACTAGTGTGGAGGGTAATGAGGAAAGGATGGTTATGATCTTTTTATAAAATAGTTTTATGGATGTTTGTAAATTGAAGGAAGTGAAAGAAATGAATATTAGTGAGGTGTGTGAAAGAAAATTAGATATTGCAGAAAAATAAACACCAAGGAAGCAAAACATCAAACACTTGAGTTGCGAATAGGTGATGAAGATTTGAGAAGAACTGTTCGCAATGCTACTAGGAGGGCTAGGCATGCCGACGCTAGGAGGGTTGTATTGGATAGCATGCATGACTTGGGTGATGAGGCATTGAGTGTCTAAGGCAAGTGCAACTAGAGGAGTTTCATGTGTGGTCAATATATTGATTTTAGGGGTTGGATGATACAAGAAGACAAGAAGGTTGCATGAGAAGATGACAAGATCCAAAAAAATAAGGGTGGAGGCACCAATCATGGTGGTGGCCAATCCTGATCCTTATATTTAGGGATTTAATTCATTTTAATATGTTTTGTTATGTCTTATTTTAATTCCTAGTTTATTTCCTTGGTAATTCCTTTATTTTAGATATTTGATTATATTTCCTTTAAGTTAGGAATTGATGTATGTTGGGATGAGATCTAGATCTCTAGTGGCTGAAACCCTAGAGGTTTCCATATATAAGATTCGGCTTTGCATGTTTATTCAATCAATTGTTATGTTATTTTCAATAAATGAGAGTTTTCTTTTTAATACATTTGAGAGTTACATGCTCACCTGCGTTAGTCTTAATTTTCACTATCAAACTTAATTGGATCTTTGTGTTGCTTTGAGGTAACCCTAGATCTAGCCAACCAACAAGCAAAAAATCCTAGATCTAATCACTCAACACACCAATTACAAGTGAGCGAGAGTAAGGCTTCCATCAATATGGCATCTTCTTGATCCAACCTTTAGTTAATTTTCAGGGATGCTAAATCTCAATATTCAACAATCTAGTTAGTGAATCGATTATTGGAAAATGAAAAGTTTTCGTTCGGACATGCACCATTTCTCTAAAAGTCTTCACTGTATCACCAACCAAAATCACAATAGCATCTAATAGAAGGAAATCTTGATAATTTCAAGCCTCTATTGTGCTTTTATGTCTACAATAGAGCAAGAGCAAGAGAGTCCTTCAATTCTCAAATCAAAATCTGATTTGCAACGAAGTAAAGAAGAGTTTATACCAACATAAATTTTCATTAACCCAAAGCCCAAATCAAACCGAGGCACTCTCCACAACTCAAGCTACGAAGTTAGCCTAACATCATCTTTTCAGGAAATAGAAATTAAAACGAGTAAAGCTAAAACTCATAGAGGGGTTGCTAGGCTCAAAAACAAAGCTGCGATAGAAAAATGTTCCCAGCAAAAAGAAAAACCCTCCCCCTCTAGCGTGAGAAAGAATTCCTTTTTATATGCCCCTGTGCGTGAATCTGCGAAGCCCTTGATTCCAGCTAGCAAGCCCAGTGTGTAGCAAGCCCATACGTGCCCCTCCTTGAGGCCATGATCGTGCTTGCCATTTCCCCTACAGGTTTGGTTCTTGTCCTTTGCCTCCACACACATTGTAGCGCACATTTTGGGACTTCCCTTCCAAAAATGCCCTGTAGTCCACAAATAAAATATATGTGTTAGCATCATGAGGGGTAAAATCGAGATATTAATTATAATGTGGCTTATTAGCTGCAATATAAATCTTTTTAAGTGCATAAATATCAGAATTTTATCAATGAGTCAAGTACTAAAAACCACTGTATAATTAAGTGCTTAATTCATTTTTGGTTAAACAGTTTATTCAATTTAGCAGCCTAATCCAGTTTTTGACACTTTATCATCAAGACCTGTTTTAAACATTCCTAAAACACAATAAAAATAATCTATTTTATCAAAATGAAGCAGCTCGTGAGCAAATTCGAACTCACTGGAATATTAAATGAATTGTTCCTAAACATATAATTTAACTCCATGAAAAACTTAAGCATGATTTGTATTCAAAGAAAAGTTTGGTCACACACTACTAACTCAAATCCAACTTACTTTGGATAGTAAGATGTAGGCCTGCACACCGATCCGTCCAACCCAGAATTTGGGTCCCACCTGACCCGTTCGCTAGGGAAGCCCCATCAACCTAGCCCGACTCCAAACCTTAACTATCGGATTGGGTCGAACCCGTTGTCCTTATTCTGCATCGATCCTCCTCTCCCCCCTTCATCTCCTCCGATTTCTTTTCTTCAAAATTCTCTCCCAACCATAAATCTCAGTCGAATGTCTAAAGGTTTGGTTTACTACATCACCAAATCTTACTCATAAATCACTTCTTCCACAAACTCTACCTCTCCAAAATGGTAGTAATCGACAGTATAAATACCAAGAAGCAGCAAAACGTTTTCATTCATTTTATCGAACATCAAAGGCTCAAAGAAAACAAACAAAGAAGGTGAAAGAGTTGAAGAGTGTGAAGCCAAACCAGATTAGAAAAGGCTAGAGGAGCGAATATACAACATAAAAATAACAAAGAAGCAGTCGAGCTTATTAATCTGTGACCATGGCGGACGAGTTCAATACAAGTGGGAACTAGTGGGATTCATCAAGAACAAGGTTCGAAATGGGACATCTTCATCGTCTTCGGCAGTCAATAGCTTAGGGAGCTTTGGATGGCCAAATGAAAATAAAAGCGATGATGGATTCTATGTTAGTGACGGGTAGCTTAGTGGTTTTCCAAGACACCCAGAAGCTGCGAGGAGGAGACATACAGAGCACCAACGACATGGATTAGACGGGTGGAGGGCTAGGGTTTGATGAAGCGAGGGTGGAGATTAAAAAGGAAATTGAAGAGTTGGGTTCAAAATAACATCCCAATATTTATCGGGTCAACATGTGTTAAAATCGACTTTAACGGTGATCCGACTTTATCGGTTCATTTCCAATCGGGTCTCACGGGTTGGTCGGTCCATCGGATATATTTCACAGGCCTAGTAAGATGAGATGGTTTTGAATGAAAGTTAAAAATTAAATAAAATATTATTAGGATATTATTTTTTAAAATTATTATTATTTTGATATTTAAAAAAATTGAATTGTTTATTATATTTTAAATAAAAATTTAAAAAATTTATAATAATAAAATAAGATGAGAGTGTTACTCATAAATCCAAACGGCCTCTTACTCCTCTACACGTGATCGTAGTAAAAAAAGGTTTGACATAAGTCCTTTCACGAGTTGGAGGGGCTCTCATGCTTGAGTTTGTATCATCAAGGTCATCTTGATTCGACTCAACAAGATAATTGAGAGAGATCCCCCGTTAACTTCTAATGCTTAAAAGGTGTTTGACGCATGTGTACTGAGGATGTTGGTTGAGAAAGCTAGCTCGAATCATGTTTGATCTTGAGATTGAGAGAGATCGAGTAGTGTGCCTAGGAAGACTAGCTAGTCTTTTGGGATAATCTAATGGATGGAATGATTGGAAAAGAAGCAACTTGGTGTAAAAGTGACGTTGAGCAAGTTTTGGAAGCATTTATATCCAACCAAAACTGATTTCCTTGCACGATACAAAATGCATCTTAAAGAAACTTTTTAGAAAAATGTTTTAGACTCAAAGAGATCCCACAAAAATAAATGTATAAAGTGACGTGTTTTGATATGATACGTTAGATTATAAAGCTATTTTTATTATAAACTAGATCTAATATATAATATAAAAACATGTTAGCTTGTAGAATATTTTTATGACTGTAGCACTTCTCAAACTTTTTATACTCCCGCTTGTGTCCACACACAATTTTCAATCATTTCATAAGCAGAATATGCTTTTTCCCCCATCCACTTTATTCTAACTGTTTTGCACCCATATCATGTGAACGTTCATATATTAGTAGGTGGAATAATTATTACTCATCCGTCCCATTGTGTATAAATATGTGGTCTGATTTGTACTCGACCTTTATTTGAATAACTCTGCAATGGGGAATCGTCATATCCTCCCTTCTTCGACTGCAAATAATCTATCCAAGAAGAGATCAGAGGCTCTGCATATTGAAACCATGTTCAGGCTTCCTTCTCCACTACCAGTTTGGCCAAAGGGTATGCACTACTCTCACCTGTCAACATGATAATTGTTAGGAACATGATCTGCTCTTATGTTTTCAAGTACTACTTCAAATATTCTTATCGAGAATAATATTAAATAGGAATTTATGCAAACTTATACGAGTGTGAGGGTCTGTCGAGAAGTCCTGTTTATTTACAAATATACTAACTTCCTTCTGCAATTGATTGTTAATTTGTCACGGTGATATTGTTTTAATATTGTTTAAAGGATTAGCTTGCTATAGGGCAAGGATTTGCAACTGGAATTATGGATCTGGGAGGAGGACTACATGTGTGTCAAATATCAACCTTGGACAAAGTTTGGGCAACCCATGAAGGTGGTCCAGACAACCGCGGGGCTACGTTCTTTGAGCCATCGCGAATACCAGATGGTTTCTCTATGCTAGGTTGCTACAGTCAACCCAATAACAAGGCCTTCTTTGGATGGGTTCTTGTAGGGAAAGATGATGGCTCA
The DNA here is from genome assembly GCA_011037825.1 of Carya cathayensis. Lineage (NCBI taxonomy): Eukaryota > Viridiplantae > Streptophyta > Magnoliopsida > Fagales > Juglandaceae > Carya > Carya cathayensis. Next base: position 300,614 of record QGSO01000234.1, on the reverse strand, counting down.
AGTGGAGCTTTAAGGAAGCCACTTGATTATACTCTTATTTGGAGCAGTGAGTCTTCTGAGATCAAGAGAGATGGCAATGGCTATGTGTGGCAGCCAATTCCCCCCGAGGGTTACAAAGCCATAGGCCACGTGGTCACAAACTCTCCTCAAAAGCCATTCCTAGATAAAATCAGATGCGTTCGAGCTGACCTAACCGACCAGTGCGAGGCTGACTCGTGGATTTGGGGTCCAGGGAAGGCCAGCTTCGCAAATGGGTTCAATGTGTACGATGTAAGACCCAGCATTAGGGGGGTCAATGCTCTTGGTGTCTCTGTGGGTACTTTTGTGGCCCAACTTGGTGGGACTGCCTCTCCATTGTCTATAGCTTGTTTGAAGAATGCCAAGTCCAATCTTTCTTCTATGCCTAATCTAATGCAGATTGATGCATTAATGCGAGCCTACTCTCCATGGGTGTATTTCCATCCAGATGAAGAGTTCCTTCCTTCTTCAGTGAGATGGTTTTTTGAGAATGGGGCATTGTTATATAGTAAGGGGGAAGAGTCAAAGCCTGTTCCAATTGAACCCAATGGCTCGAACCTTCCCCAAGGTGGTTCAAACGATGGTGCCTACTGGTTGGACTTGCCTGTGGATGCAGGGCCCAAAGAGAGAGTCAAGAAAGGAGATCTAGGGAACTCCCAGGTTTATGTACACGTAAAGCCCATGCTAGGTGCAAGTTTCACTGACTTAGCTATATGGATGTTCTATCCATTTAATGGACCTGCCAAGGCTAAGGTTGGAATCGTCAATGTGTCACTGGGGAAGATAGGTGAACATGTTGGTGATTGGGAGCATGTGACCTTAAGAGTAAGCAATTTCAATGGGGAGCTACAAAGGGTATACTTCTCGGAACACAGTGGAGGGACATGGCTGGAAGCTTGTGAGCTTGAGTTTCACAATGGTAATAAAACTGTGGCCTACTCATCTTTGCACGGGCATGCTTTGTATCCGAAGGCAGGACTTGTTTTGCAAGGAAGTGGGGGAATAGGAATAAGGAATGATACGGGGAAGAGCAAGATGATGATGGATACTGGTGGGAGCTACTCAGTAGTTGCAGCTGAATATTTGGGGTCAGCTATTATTGAGCCAGCTTGGCTCAAGTATTGTAGGAAATGGGGTCCGAAAATTAGCTATGACATTGCGGATGAGATTAGGAAGGTGGAAAAAGCATTGCCTGGGCCATTCAAATCGGCTTTCAATCGATTTGTAAGAGGCCTACCGAATGAAGTCCTAGGTGAGGAGGGTCCTACGGGTCCCAACAGGAAGAACAACTGGACCCAAGATGAAGTTTGATAAATGTGTATATATATTTATATATTTAACATATGAAGTTGTGGCTAAGTTATTACTGTGTAATATGTGAATTAGTACTTCTAAAATACTCATTTGTTGCTCCACGCTAATTTCTTTATTCTAGGGTTGATAAAAAAATTTGAAAATTCGACTCTGAATCGATTCCACGTCGTTTCCAATAAAATAGAATTAGAGTCTAATTTTTTCTTTTTAGTTTCTCAGTTAGAGTTGAAATCGGAGGTGTCTCCGAATTGGCTATGATCCAATCCGACTTTATGCTCCAACTTCAACTTTGACTTTGCCTATCAACTCCAATTCTGATATTGTACATATATTATAAAAATATATTTTTATTTATATATTGATCGTATATACTAGTATAGTTATATATAGTTATATAACTAGAACGTATATAGTTAAATTCAATAATATAATTATTATAAAATAATATACTTATACTATAATATAAATAGACTTATAATAGTTTAGTATATATAAACATCATAGTATTACTATCATACATAATCAAGTACAGAAATAAATTAGACACTACTATTGAAACAAGTCTAGTATAGTAAATTAAAAATACATAATACTAATTTACTAAAGTATAATAACATGCAATTAGAAATAAATCCAGTATAGAAATAAGTTATAAGTAAGTTAGACACTAGCAACTGATATGTTATGCATGGCATTAGCTGAATTTTATACTTGTGACTTTTTTCTTATTCTTTTTTAACTTTATTGCTTGCTCTTATTGTATTTACTATTACTACTTTTTTATAAATAAATATTTACTATAAATACTGATATGGAATGACCATTAAGAGGGACATCTTGTTGATCTTGTTCATAGAATTTTGGTTATAATTTCAGTAAACTTGAAATTTGAAAGCTCACAAAAAAATCTTGTTTAAAAATATGCTACATATGAGGTTAAGGAAAGAGCCCAAAAAATCTCAAATCCAACTCCACTTCGACAAGTCAGTGTCGGAGTTGAATTGAAGTTTATACAGGTTATAGTCAAAGTCGTAGTTTGGATTCGAACTTCGACAAAGTTAGAATCGAAGTCAGACTTGGGAGATTCCGATTCCAACTAGGTCGGTACTTACCCTTACTTCACACCATTATGTAGATTTCAAGAGAGAAAAATTGTTGTCTGTAGGTGAGGATAGAGCCTACCATAATAGCAATAAATAAACTAGACTACTTGACATACCATTTGAACTAGACTTGATTAAACTCAAAGTTGACTTAATTCAACTATTAAATAGGAAACTTGCAAACAAAGAATTAGAATCAATTATTAAATGATATATACCAATATAAAGTTCGCCAGACTTTGACTAACATTCACTACAACAGAAAGTGGCTTTTCCCGCGACCATATCTGGCATTTTAATGTCGTAGCCAACTCATAAGAAATAACAGGCCAACATGTTACATTTTCTTGCGATTATAACTTCTATCCAAAATATTTGTTTTTCTGGAAAGACCGAATCGTCAAATAAATTATGAACGTCGTCGAAAGTCTGTGGCCCAGGAGGTGATTTCCTAGCAAGAGTAAACATTTTCTGGTGACTCCCCCCGCCATATATTAGTATTTCTGATGATGCAGTATAGTGGGAAAAATGTATTTCCTGTTGTTTGAGCTGAAAAATTGCATATTTTAGCTATTTAAAACCAATGTATTTCAACTGCTTCGTGATATTATTATTGGTTTTAGATGAAAAAATAGTTAATAAGCATAAATTCGAGTTGTGATTTTTAATTGATTAATATCATGTTTATGCTTAATTTTATAACTATGATTTAATTGAAAAATATTTCCTCACATATATAATATATTTTTAATAGTCTATTTTTCCTTTTAATTTATTTCGAATGTTTTTTTTTTATTTCTTCTCAGTTCAAATAAATTTCACGAGATCCGGATCTGACCAAAAGCGCATGCTTTACGAGTCTCCGAAAAAGATAAAATGTTGAGGTGAATGTAAAAGAATTGTTGGCAAAGCAGACCAAAAAAATGAAAGAAAGCCGAAATGAAGGAAGACGAAGAGCTGCATGTGATGTAGTATTTGGGTCAATGTTTTCGGTGATGAGAAACTTTCGGTTGAAGAGATGGACGTGAGAGTGAGGAGGAGTTACATAGAGAGGTTTGCTTTGACTTAAAGGAGGCTGGAAAAGAGCCGAAAAAGACGGAAAGGTAAAGTAAGTGATGACTTGAGAAAAACGGTGGAGAGACGTGAGACACTTCGCTGAGGGGGGTTTTGACGTTGATGAGGAATTTCAGGAGCCAGGGAGCTTACGTTCAGAGTGATTTACGGAGAGGAGGGGAGGAGGTTCACGTCACTTTTTGGACTGAGGGTTTTCGGTGACTTAGAGGGACTTCGTTTGGTGAGAGACACTTCGTCTGGGCTAGGGAAGGAGAGCTGGACGTTAGAGAAGGTGGGGAGAGGAACTGAAAAAAAAATAAAGAAAGGGAAGAGGAGTTTACGTAGAGGGAAAAAGAAAAGACATGCAGAGGCTTTTAACGGAGAGACACTTCGTCTGGTGAGAGAGACATGGTTTGGGGGGAGAGCTTTGAACGGACAGTTGAAGTGAGTTTATATTTGCTCTGTTTTTGAGAAGGAAAAACAGAGAACACGGCTTGAGTTTTAGAAGGGACCGAACGGCTGAGAGGCTTTGGTTGTTTGGGAGTTACAGAGGGAAACGTGAAGCTTCAGCTGCTGGGTTGATTTTCGGTGAAGAAAGAAACAAACAAAGGAGCTGGTTCTTTGCTTGACTTGCAATGCTGGATTTCCGAACAGTTGGCAAACTGAACGTTGAGGAGGGCAGCAGGATTACGTGAAAAGAAACTTGGCTCACGAGAAAGAAGGGAGCTGTTGGACGTTGGATGAAAAATGGCATGAGGTTTGGAGCTTCGGACGGACTGAAACGGATGGGAGTTCTTTTCGGCTCAAGTTTCTCTTCATTTTTATTTTATGATCTAAGTTGTTTTTATTGTTAGCTTGTGTTTTATTTTAGTTTTATCATGAAAAATGTTTATTTAATTTCTATAGCACTTATGATGAACATGGTTGGCTAAATTTTCATACTAAGGTTAGAGGTGAAGTTTAATGATTTAAAAATTGTTTTTGGATTGACAACAAATTTATTTTGTGAGTTTGATCGATTGAAGGATTTTATTATTGGATATTTTGATTATCTATATATTTATCTTGATTCATTGTGATTTCCGAATACAGTGAATGCTTGAGAAATCCCTGTAATAGTCAAATGGATTTGTAAGTGTTTTAATCATCAATCGCTCATGCTCAATCATCAGTGATTATTTTTTCCTCGATCTTAAATGCTAAATCTTCCAATTAAATGGAATCATTATTCTAACTTTAATTGAAGTAATTCGATTGGAAACAATATTTTAAATTATTAAACGGATCCTCGAAACATTAGTCTTTTTCCATATCAACACAGCTTATCATTTCAATCGCGTTTTTTTTTTAATATTTCATTTTCATTTGTTTGAGAGAATTTTTCACATTAGTCAATCCCTGTGGATTCGATCATGTAAGGTACTACAACACTTGTATACTTGCAGGTAAAACTGCACTAAATTTTGGTTCATTAATTTGAGTCAAAGTTTAGGCGCAACAAGTTTTTGGCACCGTTGCCAGGGATTGCTACGTGTGATAATTTCTTTTAGAAAAGAAAAAAAAAAATTTAGTAATCTTTTGCTAATTGTTTTTCATATTCTTTTTGCAGGTACGATTTTTTTTTTACGGAAAACAGATCAAGAAACATTACCTTCATATTCATACCATTTGGTAATCTCGTTCCAAAATTTTTTTTATTTTACTTTCTTGCTTGTTTTGTATTTGTTTTTACCTTTTAATTGTGCTTGAGCATCTATGATGAATGATCTCGTGGCAACGGGATCAAACTGGTAGACTGAGGAGAGGAGAAATAGTTTTAAAAGAATTGGTTGATACTTTGTCTGGTGATTTCAAAAATTCTCATTCTAATACCATGGCTGACAATCATAGTGTTCATGATGAACAAGAAAATGAAGAGGCACAAAATAATCCGCCAATGAGAACTTTACGTGAGTATTTGCAACCAACAAGGACAAGTACTCCATCTTGTATGATTTTTCCTACGAATATGGGAAATTTTAATTTAAAACCGGGAGTAATTCAATTACTTCCCAAGTTTCATGGCTTAGACTCAGAAAGTCCTTATTTGCATCTAAAAGAATTTGAAGAAGTTTGTGCAACTTTACAAAACCAAACTATCAATGATGATGTTGTTAGATTAAAGTTGTTTCCATTCTCTTTAAAAGAAAAAGCTAACAATTGGTTGAACTCCTTGAGGTCAAGATCTATTGGCACATGGCAAGAAATGCAAAGAGAATTTCTGAAAAAGTTTTTTCCCACTCATAGGACCAACACTCTTCGCAGAAATATTATGAATTTTTCTCAAAAGGAAAATAAAACATTTTTTCAGTGTTGGGAACGTTTTAAAGAATTGTTGCTAACTTGCCCACATCATGGCTATGAGACTTGGCGCACCATTAGTTTTTTCTATGAAGGTTTAACATCTCAAATGCGTCAGTTTGTAGAAATGATGTGTAACGGTGAATTTTTAAATAAAGATCCTGATGATGCTTGGGACTATTTTGACCAGTTAGCTGAAAATGCCCAATCTTGGGATAACACAGATCGTTCTGATTGGTCAAATAAGCCCAAACTCAGTGCCATGTCTCAAGAAGGTATGTATGTTCTTAAAGGAGATGATGATGTGAATGCTAGGATAGCAAGTCTGACAAGAAAAGTCGAAGCCGTGGAACTTAGGAAGGTAAATTCGGCTAAGGCCACTGAAAAAGAAGAAGAAAATTGTGGCATTTGTGAGATTAGTGGACACCTAACTTAGGATTGTCCAACAATCCCTGCTTTTAAAGAGGTGTTGCATGAACAAGCAAATGTCATGAATTCTTATAAGAGACCATTTTCTTCTCCTTATTCGGAAACATATAATCCTGGATGGAAAAATCACCCCAACTTTAGTTGGAGGAACGATTCTAATTCAAATCAAAATCCTCAAGGGCCATCTTCTTCTACTCCTTATGTGCCTCCACATAAGAAAACCCTTGAGGAGACATTACAAACTTTTATACAGGGGCAAGCCAATATCAACACTCAGACAATGCAAGCCATTACTGAGATGAGAAGTTCCATTAGCGACTTGACCTCTGCGTTGCAAGCTCAAGAAAAGGGTAAGTTTCCTGCTCAACCTCAGCCGAATCCCAAAGGTAAATTTGAGGTAAGAAATTCAAATCCCTCTGATTCAAAATTTGAACATGCCAAGTCCATCACCACTCTACGTAGTGGAAAAATAATTGATAAGAGTATTTCAACAACGAAAGTTGATGAGACCAACAACTCTTTAAATTCCAAGAGTGATGGTGAACTTGAGAAAGTTGAGTTAGATATGCCGGTGAAAGCCGCAATACCTGCCCCATTTCCCCAAAGATTGCAACATTCTCCCAAGTTGGTTCAGAATACTGATATTCTTGAAATTTTCAAGCAGGTAAAAATCAATATTCCTCTGTTGGATGCAATTAAACAGATTCCATCGTATGCTAAATTTTTGAAAGATCTATGCACAGTGAAGCGTACGATGAAGGTACAAAAGAAAGCTTTCCTCACTGAGCAGGTAAGCGCCATCTTTCAGAACAATTCTCCACCAAAGTACAAAGACCCGGGTTGTCCAACTATTTCTTGCATGATAGGAAATTTTAAAATTGAAAAAGCTTTACTTGACCTTGGAGCTAGTGTTAACCTCCTACCCTACTCGGTATATGAGCAGTTGGGTCTTGGTGAACTTAAACCCACCAAGGTAACACTCCAACTTGCTAACCGTTCAATTAAAATACCGAGAGGGATAGTTGAGGATGTGCTAGTGCAAGTAGGCAAATTTTATTTTCCAGTGGATTTCATTGTTTTGGACACAGAACCTGTCTTTGATGTTTGCACTTAAATTCCTATCATTTTGGGTAGGCAATTCCTTGCGACTTCAAATGCTTTAATAAATTGTAGGAGTGGTGTGATGATAATTTCTTTTGGCAACATGACTTTGGAGTTGAATATTTTTAATATCTGTAAACAACCTGGTGATGATGATGATGTGCATGAAGTCAATTTGATTCAAACTCTTGTGCAAAATGAATTTGATTTGTCAATTATTCTGACCCCCTTGAGGCTTGTTTGGTTCATGGTAAAAATTTTGATGATGATTCTGTGCTTGCATCTATGAATTTTTTTCTAGAATCTATGCCTAAAATGGACACTGATAAATGGAGAACATGTTTTGAGTAATTACCACCTCATGATGTCGTGTCTCTCCCCTCAAGTGTGCAAACACCAAAACTCGACTTGAAACCTCTACCTGCTGATCTCAAATATGCATTTTTAGACCAAGCAGAGACATTACTAGTGGTCATCTCATCAAAACTTGATGAGATTCAGGAGAAAAAATTAATTGGTGTTCTCATTGAACACAAAGAGGCAATAGGATGGACCATAGCTGACATCAAAGGTATCAGTCTTTTGATTTGTACCCATAGGATATATCTAGAGGACAATGCCAAGCCCTCTAGAGAAATGCAACGTAGACTAAACCCCAACATGAAAGAGGTTGTTAAAGTAGAGGTGTTAAAACTTCTGGATGTAGGGATCATTTACCCTATTTCTGACAGCAAATGGGTTAGTCCTACGCAGGTGGTACCCAAGAAATCTGGTGTGACTGTAGTTAAGAATGCTGACAATGAATTGATCCCAACTAGAGTTACTACTGGTTGGCGTGTGTGCATTGACTACAGAAAACTAAATTCCGTCACCAGAAAAGATCATTTTCCCTTACCATTCGTGGATCAGATCATTGAACGTGTAGCGGGTCATAAATTTTATTGCTTCTTAGATGGTTATTCTGGATATAACCAAATTGAGATTGCTCCTGAAGATCAAGAAAAGACCACTTTTACATGTCCATTTGGTACCTTTGCATATCGAAGGATGCCATTTGGACTTTGTAATGCTCCTGCTACATTTCAAAGATGCATGATGAGTATATTTAGTGACATGGTAGAGCGTTTCGTTGAAATATTCATGGATGATTTTTCTATTTTTGGTTATTCATGTGATGAATGTTTGACTCATTTGGAAAAAGTGCTGATCAGATGCAAAGAAAAGAATTTGATTTTAAATTAGGAAAAGTGTCATTTTATGGTCACTCAAGGGATTGTTCTTGGTCACATTGTATCTTCTCAAGGTATGGAAGTGGACAAGGCCAAAATTGAATTAATTTCTAACTTGCCCATCCCAAAGAACATCAGGGATATCAGATCTTTTCTAGGTCATGCAGGTTTTTACAGGAGGTTCATTAAAGACTTCAGCAAAATTTCTAGACCTTTGTGCAATTTATTGTCAAAGGAAAATTCTTTTGTATGGACTGATGATTGTGAGTTAGCTTTTACAAAGCTAAAATGTATGTTGATTTCAGCTCCTATTATGCGATCACCTAATTGGAATTTACCATTTGAGATCATGTGTGACACTAGTGATTATGCTGTTAGAGCTGTTTTGGGCCAACGAAGGGACAAAAAGCCTTGTGTCATTTATTATGCGAGTAGAACTTTAAATAGTGCTCAAATGAATTATTCAACAACTGAAAAAGAGCTACTTGCAGTAATATTTGCACTTGACAAATTTCGCTCTTATCTGATTGGGTCTCAAATTGTCATTTTCACTGATCATGCTGCATTGAAGTACCTTTTAGCGAAAAAAGATGCGAAGCCCAGGTTGCTTAGATGGATCCTTTTGCTGCAAGAATTTGACTTGATAATAAAAGATAAAAAAGGAGTGGAGAATGTTGTTGCTGATCATCTGTCTAGGCTTGTTCTTTCAGATTCCATAGAGACAGTTCCTATTAAAGACACATTTCCAGATGAGCAACTTTTTGGTGTATCTCAATTGCCTTGGTTTGCTGACATTGCCAATTTTCTTGCTACAGTTGAAATTCCTCACATTTAGACTCAACAGGATAAGAGGAAATTTTTTGTAGAGGTAAGAAAATTCTTTTGGGATGATCCATATTTGTTTAAATATTGCCCGGATCAAATACTTAGACGATGTGTTCCTAATAGCGAATTTCAAAGTGTGATGTCCTTTTGTCACTCTGGTGAATGTGGTGGCCATTTTTCTGGAAAGAAAACTGCTTTTAAAATTTTGCAATGTGGTTTCTATTGGCCTACCATTTTCAAGGACACCCATGAATTTTGCAAAACTTGTGAGCGTTGTCAAAAATTGGGAGGGATTACCCGTCGGAATATGATGCAATTAAATCCAATTTTGGTTGTCGAAATATTTGATTGTTGGGGCATCGATTTCATGGGACCTTTCCCAGTTTCTTTTGGCAACCTTTACATTTTGGCAGCTGTGGATTATGTGTCCAAATGGATTGAGGCTGTTCCATGCAAGAACAATGATCACAAAGTGGTACTGAAATTTTTGAAAGAAAATATTTTATCAAGGTTTGGAACACCTCGAGCCATTATCAGTGATGGGGGCAAACATTTTTGCAATAAGCCTTTCGAGTCCTTAATGCGAAAATATGGTATTACTCATAAGGTTGCTACCCCTTATCATCCACAGACAAGTGGTCAAGTTGAGGTATCTAATCGGGAGATTAAAAAAATTTTAGAAAAGACGGTTAACCCAAGTCGCAAAGATTGGTCTTTATGACTAACTGATGCACTTTGGGCATACCGAACTGCTTTTAAAACCCCGATTGGTATGTCTCCAAATCGACTCATTTTTGGAAAAACTTGTCACTTGCCTGTGGAATTGGAACACAAAGCTTATTGGGCAATCAAGCAATTTAATTTTGATATGGATAAAACTGGCTCTCTTCGTAAGTTTCAGCTTAATGAGTTGGAGAAAATTAGGAATGAAGCTTACGAGAACTCTCGTATTTCCAAGGAACGAATGAAAATTTTTCATGATAAAAACATTTTTCAAAAATCTTTTGAGCCTTTACAAAAAGTTTTGCTGTATAATTCAAGGCTCCATTTGTTTCCTGGAAAGCTTCGATCCCGATGGATCGGCCCCTTTGTTGTAAAAACTGTTTATCCTTTTGGGGCCATTGAGATAGAAAATCCAGAAAATGGTAATGTATTTAAAGTTAATGGACAAAGGTTGAAACCATTTTTGGGGGATTTTACTCCAGAGATTGAGTCCACTACTCTGGAGGATCCTGCTTATCAGAATTAATTTCTGATTCCTCATTGTATATACCGTTTTTGTTTGTTTTTTTTTTATTGCTGTTTTTTTTTTTTTTTTGTTTTTTCTAACTTTGATAGAAATCTACTCCTCGTGTGCACTCGAGTATCTTAGGTGACGTCTTTCCTCTTTATTCTTTCGTTTCAATATATGTTCTGCAGTGTTTATCTTGCTTCAATTTATGCCTGCATAGCATATGTCGTTGAACATTCATTTACTGAACATTGAGGACAATGTCACATTTAGTTGGGGGGAGAGTTTTCTGTTGAAGATATGTCAGTACTAAGCATAGAGCATGACTTATGATGCATCACATTTTGTTGAAGAGTGACTTGAAACGCCAGGAGACGATATTTACAGAAATGAGAATTAGTATGATTTATATAGAATGAAAGGCAAGTTTTGAAAGAACATTTTGCACATGCTTACACTCGTAGTGTTCCTCATTAATGTTCATTGATTTAAAATAGGAGAAGTAAACTGCAGGACTATTGAGCCGTGCCAAAACAAAAAAAAAAAAAAAAACAAAAGAAAAAAAAAGAATTTGAAAAGATAAAAAAAAATGGGCAATAAAAGCGACTTAGTGAACTTTCCTAAGTAAAAAAGGGCTAGAAACAGTTAACCAAGACTTTGGGGGTTGAGTGTTCAACCTTTAAAAACAGAGCTGGCGTGAAAACTGCTAGTCCCTTAGGCTTTGAGATAGTTAGAATCAATAATGATTAATCTTAAAGTTGAAAAATCCTTTGATAAATCATGCTTATTAATGAGGAACATACAGAGGTTTAGTCACACACACATATCTGAGTTCTAAGACATTTGCTCCAATTCTATGTGAACAATTGTTGAGACTTTTCTTGTGGATACAACTCCTGGTGTTGAGTAGTCACGAATCGATTTTTTGTGAGAATTCAGAATTATGCTTGATTGTTTTCGTTTGAATTTTGAGCTTTATGCAATGTTCATCTCAATTAATTTTCACTATTTTGCTCAAGGATTAGCAAAAAGCTAGTTGGGGGGTGTGTTTGAGCTGAAAAATTGCATATTTTAGCTATTTAAAACCAATGTATTTCAACTGCTTCGTGATATTATTATTGGTTTTAGATGGAAAAATAGTTAATAAGCATAAATTCGAGTTGTGATTTTTAATTGATTAATATCATGTTTATGCTTAATTTTATAACTATGATTTAATTGAAAAATATTTCCTCACATATATAATATATTTTTAAAGTCTATTTTTCTTTTAATTTATTTCGAATGTTTTTTTATTCATTTATTTCAGCTTCAAATAAATTCACGATTCGGATCTGACCAAAAGCGCATGCTTTACGAGTCTCCGAAAAAGATAAAATGTTGAGGTGAACGTAAAAGAATTGTTGGCAAAGCAGACCAAAAAAATGAAAGAAAGCCGAAATGAAGGAAGACGAAGAGCTGCATGTGATGTAGTATTTGGGTCAATGTTTTCGGTGATGAGAAACTTTCGGTTGAAGAGATGGACGTGAGAGTGAGGAGGAGTTACGTAGAGAGGTTTGCTTTGACTTAAAGGAGGCTGGAAAAGAGCCGAAAAAGACGGAAAGGTAAAGTAGGTGATGACTTGAGAAAAACGGTGGAGAGACGTGAGACACTTCGCTGAGGGGGGTTTTGACGTTGATGAGGAATTTCAGGAGCCAGGGAGCTTACGTTCAGAGTGATTTACGGAGAGGAGGGGAGGAGGTTCACGTCACTTTTTGGACTGAGGGTTTTCGGTGACTTAGAGGGATTTCGTTTGGTGAGAGACACTTCGTCTGGGCTAGGGAAGGAGAGCTGGACGTTAGAGAAGGTGGGGAGAGGAACTGAAAAAAAAATAAAGAAAGGGAAGAGGAGTTTACGTAGAGGGAAAAAGAAAAGACATGCAGAGGCTTTTAACGGAGAGACACTTCGTCTGGTGAGAGAGACATGGTTTGGGGGGAGAGCTTTGAACGGACAGTTGAAGTGAGTTTATATTTGCTCTGTTTTTGAGAAGGAAAAACAGAGAACACGGCTTGAGTTTTAGAAGGGACCGAACGGCTGAGAGGCTTTGGTTGTTTGGGAGTTACAGAGGGAAACGTGAAGCTTCAGCTGCTGGGTTGATTTTCGGTGAAGAAAGAAACGAACAAAGGAGCTGGTTCTTTGCTTGACTTGCAATGCTGGATTTCCGAACAGTTGGCAAACTGAACGTTGAGGAGGGCAGCAGGTTTACGTGAAAAGAAACTTGGCTCACGAGAAAGAAGGGAGCTGTTGGACGTTGGATGAAAAATGGCATGAGGTTTGGAGCTTCGAACGGACTGAAACGAATGGGAGTTCTTTTCGGCTCAAGTTTCTCTTCATTTTTATTTTATGATCTAAGTTGTTTTTATTGTTAGCTTGTGTTTTATTTTAGTTTTATCATGAAAAATGTTTATTTAATTTCTATAGCACTTATGATGAACATGGTTGGCTAAATTTTCATACTAAGGTTAGAGGTGAAGTTTAATGATTTAAAAATTGTTTTTGGATCGACAACAAATTTATTTTGTGAGTTTGATCGATTGAAGGATTTTATGATTGGATATTTTGATTATCTATATATTTATCTTGATTCATTGTGATTTCCGAATACAGTGAATGCTTGAGAAATCCCTGTGATAGTCAAATGGATTTGTAAGTGTTTTAATCATCAATCGCTCATGCTTAATCATCAGTGATTATTGTAACAGCCCGCTAATTCTTATCTCTGTACCATTTTCTTTCTTTTCTTTTCACACATAGTAGACGGCAAGACAATCCGTTTTGGATTCTTTCCCGACAGTAATCACATCTCTCTCGTCTTTACCCTCATCTGGAATCACGCGTCTAGATTATCTTTTCCGTAAATCATGTAATTTGTTCTTCACCGATAACTGTAAAATCATGAACAGTTTTATCCTAAGCATTGTACCTCGATGGCGTTTTTCCGGATCTTATCCATCAAATTTCAAAGTATTAGATAAGCTTGTTTTTAAAGTAGCACAATTATAATAATTTAATGAGCTCTGAAAATATTATAATTGTGGATAATTATTTAGATTAAATATTTTAATTGTTTTAAGATATTAAGAGGTTTAATTTTACGTTGAAAATTCTTATTTAAATTTAAGTGTTTTATGCACTTTGATTAATTAATGATACTTTATCATTTTATATAATGATGAAGAAAATATTATTTTATAAACCTTAGTTTATAAAATAATATTCTATCTTAATTCTTCTCAGTGTAGTAATTAA